>BQKN01054342.1:36241-92871 GCA_022839385.1 Asparagus kiusianus | reverse complement strand
TATATATATAATATTTTAATTTTAATATAATATTTTAAAAATATTATATTAATTAAAGTGAAATATTATAATATTTTATGAAGTACATTATATCCTATGATACTATATTATAATATATTAAATTAAATAATATATTATTAAAGTATTATATTAAATGTATTATTCATATATTATATCAATTATTATATAATGTAACATACTAATATAATGTTAATTAGTAATTATTGTATAACATATTATATATTTGTATAAATAAAATAATGTATTATATTAAATATTATATTATTAAAATATTATATTAAATATATTTATATTATATTATATTAATTATTATATATTGTATAGCATGCTAATATAATATAATATAATACAATATAATAATTAATAATAGTAATTTGTATGTATAGTACAATATATTATATTTTAATATAAAAGAAAATAATATTTATATTATAATAATATACTAAATAATATACTAAACCAATTGGATAAGTTAATTTAGAAGTAATTAATAGATAAAATTATATTTTTATAAGGTGCCACATCATCAATTATCCCACATGAATTGTCAAATCAAATGCTCAAATTATCTCATTACCTCACTTTATCCTACTTTACTCTACTCAAAATATCCCAAAGGGGTAAAATTGTTCCATTAGAACAATTTTTCCACTTGGCCCTAATTTGTCCCAACCAATAACCCCCCCCAAGTCTCAAATATTTATCCAACTATTCCTTCGAGTACTTATTTTCTTTTCTCCCCTTGCAGTGCCTCCTTCATCATTTCTTGAGCCTATCCAAGCATTGATATCTGATGAGGATCCGGATAAAGACATTATCATCTCGAATGTCCAAAGCTTTATTTACTTCCTAAACCTCATGATTGATCAAATTATTCATAAAGGATCTTCTTTTGAGAGCTTTATGAGATCACTCGATCGACATGTGTTGGGGATTAGAGACAAGGGATATCCCGAGCTGGCTGATTCCATTGAAGCCTATTTGGTTCAATTAGAACAGCAAATCAAATACTTGAAGGATCTTCAGAACAACGATGTTTCTTCTTATGTAACGGCCCGGATAGATCTAAGGCTACAAGCATGGAGTGATTCACAAAAATCGGTTGAACTTGAACTTTGAAAGTTAAGGAACCGTGTGACCCAAATGAGATTGAGTATCACCAAGAAGGTGAAAGCTAAGGCTAATTTGCATCAGTCTTTAGAATCACGTCGAGCCGAAATAACCCGTTTAGAAAAGAAACTTGCGGAAGCTAAGGATGCTGAGGGCATTTTGGAGCTTGATTTGGCTGAGGCGAAACGTGTTGAAACAGACCTATTCAACCAACTGGAGCTCCAAGATAAAAAAAGCTTACCAAAACAGAACAAGAAGTCCTCAAGGCTCAGAATACCAGTGAGGAACCTTTAAAAGCTAGCCTTACCACTGAGTTTTTGAACAAACTTATGCAGAAGAGCTTTCAAGACTTGAAGAACAAATCCGCAATTATAAGTTGTCTTTAACTTAAGAACATTTTTCTTGTATCGAAACTTCTTTTGTACTTTTTCAAGTTCTTTCATGAATAAAGTGAACTTTTTTGCTCATTTGAAGTCTTATTATGATTACTCATTCTTGTTTGGAATAAATAAACATAATACTTATAGGATTTATGGCAAACTCTCAGCCATCAACGGATTTGATGTGTCTTTACCGATCACCGTTTGAGTCGGGCTAGCATGTAGATTATCTAAATCCATTCTACATGTAACGTTATACTAAAAGAATAAAATCTTTTAGATTTTATGCTACAATGTTGAATATGTAGGCTACATGTGTTAGATGTAGATTTATCTATAAGAATGGATCGAGATAGCATCCCCCATGCATAAAAGGCATGGATTCGAAGATTATTAACTTAATAATAACCACCGGCAGCGTATGTTAGATACAGACTTATATCTAATAAGAGATCGAGATAACATCTCCTATGCGTAGAAGGCATGGATTCGGTGTTGAAAAATTGTGTCTTCTCTTAGAGCAAAGACGAACCCAATGTCAGAGAGGAAGAATTTTATATTCTATCTCCTACTTGTCTTCTCTTTGGGCAAAGACGAACCCGATGCCGGAGATGAATAATTTTATATTCTATCTCCTGCTTGTCTTCTCTTGGGGAAAAGACGAACCTGATGTCAGAGAGAAAGAACTTTATATTCTATCTCCTGCTGTAAGAGAAACTCAAAGTGAGATCTCCACTTTGAGAATCCTGAAAGATAAAACTAAGAGTGGGATCTCCACTCCCAGAATCAAAAAGATCCAAATAACCCTAACGTTTATAATATTGGTTACCCAGTCTGAAGATGAAGTTCTCGTTTATCGAGATGAAATTCCAACTTTAGCCCAAGCTATAGATGTTTGACTGAATAGGAATGAATAGAAGCCTTTCGTTTATCAAAAGGGAATTCCGGTTCTGAAAATAGACCTCTCGTTCATGGAAAGAATCGAGAGAGGATTTTGGCTTTGACCCTAACCGTAGGAAGATTTAACCAAGTGAGAGTTGAGACAATTCTACCTTTTATAGGCTTGATTGTTCAAATTAGGTAGAGACCTTTTCGTTTATTGAAAGGGGATTCGGTTTTGAAAGCGGATCTCTCGTTCATGAAAGAAATTAAGAGGCGATTTTGGCTATGGCTCTAACTATTTAACGTTTTGACCAAAAAAGAGGTTTGAAACGACCCTAACTGTTTAAATGTTTGATCGCTCAATTTGAATAGAAACCTTTTATTTATCGAAAGAGAATTCCAGTTTTGTAAGTGGACTTCTCGTTCATGGAAGGAATCGAGAGGGAATTTTGGCTTTGACCTTAACTTTAGGAAGGTTTGACCAAATAAGTAGTATAAGTGAGGGCACAAACAACAGTGAGAATGTCGATTTGTACAAAACACTCATTAGGAGTTTTTAGTGTCAAGTGATAAGATCATGACACGAAGGGGGTTTAATGATTAACATAGAATAGCAGATTGAAATATTGAGTGTCGTGTCAGGACTTCAACAATGGGAGTGTTAAAGGTTAGACACAGTAGGAGTTTGAAGGATTTTAATCCATGAAGAATTTTGATGGACCCACCGTCAACTGATTTGATCAGTGAGGGATTTTATGGTGGAGGATTATGAGCCATCGAGCACTCCACAATTACACTGTGGAAGTTTCGTGAAGGAAGGTTGACCAAATGAGTCAATGAACCTCACCTCAACGAAAGAGTGTTCAGAAAGTCGCAATGGGAGGATTTTAATCATCTTAGAAATGATTGATTAGCCACAATGAGTGGATTTTCATCATCTTGGAAATGATTGAATAGCCACAGTGGGAGGTTCTTAATTATTTTTATAATAATTAAAAATGAATCATTCAGATGATTAGCTTCTATCTAGAATAATCAACTGATCTCGGGTTATCCTTAAAAATACCTTGTACAATATTTTCTAGGAACTTTCCATTTAAATAGGTATCTTGAATGTACTACGGGTAATACTTCTTCAGGAACTTCTCATTTATTGGCATCATGAGTTTGTTACCATCTTGGGTGATCAGGCGATATGTATCGTTTGAATAGATTGTCTCTATTACAAACAGCCTTTCTCATTTGGGTTGAAATTTACCTTTCTTCTTGGAATTGAGTATCATTGGTCACCGGATAGCAAGAACCAAATCTTCTTCCTTGAAGCTTTGTTGTCGGACTTTCTTATCAGAGGTCCTAGAAATTCTAGCTTGGTAGAACTCAATTTGTTATTGAACTTCTAAGTGCTTTTCATCTAACATCTTAAGTTCTTCGAGACGTTTTTGATATTGTTCTTCCGTCGTCACACCTGTTGCGAGGGCTATGCAGAGGGAAGGAATTTAGATTTCCAACAGGAGGATGGCTTCACACCCGTATACTAGGGAATACAAAGTTTCTCTAATAAGCGTGCGGATGGTGGTGTGACAAAGAGATTCACCAAGTTTATCATCCCAGTCTCGCTTATTGGTTCTCATAACCTTGGACAAAATCTTTATGATGGTCTTATTGAATGCTTCAGCCAATCCATTTGTGGTAGGATTTTATACCGTCAATGAAACATCTTGAATTCTGAATTTTCCATAGAATTTGATGAAGGTGTTACTAACAAACTGAGGGCTGTTGTCATGTACAATTCTTCTCAATACACCATATCAGTAGATAATATGGTGTTTGATGAATTTGACGACATGGCTTGTCTTTACTTCTTTAAGTAGAATTACTTTGGCCCACTTGGAGAAGTAGTCGGTGAGTGCTAAAATAAAGCGGTCACCTTTGGCAGATGGAGGAAAAATAGGACCAACAATGTCCATTCCACATGTCTCGAAAGGCCATGATGTAACCAAAGGGTGCAAATGCTCCGGAGGCCGGTGCATATAATTTGCATGTATTTGACACACGTGACACCGTCGAGCATAGTCAACTGCGTCCTTAACCATGGTTGGCTAATAATATCTCATTCTTCTTAGTCGATCATAGAGTTTGGGACTGGGTTGGTATGTGCCACATGTTCCATCGTGCGCTTCTTTGAGTGCCTCTTCCGCCTCTTTGGTTGAAAGACACCGGAGTAGCAGACCGTCGTATGCACGAAGATACATCGTTTGAGTCACTGTGTTATAATAGAATCTTGGTTCTCTTCATCGGACTAAGTCCCTTTCCTTTATATATTTCAGTAAAATATCATGCAAGACATAATCAATAATGAGGAATTGCCAATCTTGAGGCTCGAGTTCGATTCTGATTGAGTGCACTTCTTTAATGTCTAAAGCACAATTTGGTATAAAAAGCTAGTGAGTTCTCATCGTAACCAGTTGTTCTGTCTTAGGAGACTGTGCCAAAGATACCGCTAATATCGCCAATGCATCTGCATATGCGTTCTGAAGACACGAGATGTACTCGATGAAGAATTCTTCAAATGAGTCTACCATTTCGATGGTCGCCTGGTGATACGGGTCAGATCTTGGTTTCTAACTTTGTACTCTCCTCGAACTTGGTTGACTATCAGTTGAGAATCACCAAAAGCTTTGAGATATTTGGCCCCTATCTCTTTGGAGAAATTGAGTCCAATGAGCAGCGCATTGTATTTGGCTATATTATTGGAGGACAGCTCAGTAAGTGAATAGACTTGGGGCAATATGTGTTTCCTCGGAGAAACTAGGACAACACCAACTCCTAAAGATATTTTTAAACATCCGGGAGTGCTCGCCACATTGGTTGCTCGGGAAGCACCGTCGAAGTACAGTTACCACACTTGTTGAAGCGAAGTAGTATTGACTTTTTGGGTTTCATCCGGCAAATCTTCATACAATTTGGCCGTATCCTTCACAGGGTTAGCCGCTAGAAGGTCACAAATTGCTTGCCCTTTCACCGATTATTGTTGCTTAAAGTGTAGGTCATACTGGGATAGGAGTAGGGCCCATTTCTTAACCACCAATTCATTAAAGCCGGTTGTGTCATTGACACCCGGACTGGGTTGATATTGGAAATGACATAGATCGTTTGTCTAACTAGGCAGTGTCACATTTTCTAGATTACGAATACCAAAGTGACTCGATCATCGAATATCGCGATTCAGCCCCTACCAAAGTACGACTCAAATATTACACTACCTATTCGTGACCATTGTCATCATCTTGTGCAAGTAAAGCACTTAATGGGTGGTATCGCTTTGACATAAATCAAAAACAATTTACCTAATTTCGGTGCAACGAGGATAGGAGGATTCGTCAGATATGCTTTGATATCTTTAAATGCTTTCTGACAGACATCATCCTAAATAAATGATACACCCTTCTTTGTGAGCTTGGAGAATGGTTGCCATTTTCCGGAGAGGTTCGAGATGAACCAACGAATATAAGCTAATCGTCCTTGCAATTCCCTAAGGTCTTTGATGTTTTTCGAGGTCTGTAATTTGTATATCACTTTTACTTTATCGGGATCAATATGGATACCCTTTGTGGTGATGACAAATCCAAGGAATTTATCACTAAACATTCCCAGAAAGAATTTGATAGGGTTAATCTTCAATTTGTGACTCTATATGAGATCGAACATCGTCCTTAGGTCTTTAATGTGGTCGTCTTTATTGCGTCTCTTAACGACCAAATCATCAACATAACATTTGACGGTTTTCCGGAGATGTTCCTGGAAGATTTTAGTCATTGCCCGTTGGTATGTAGCGCCTGCGTTCTTCAAGTCGAAGGGCATAACTGTGTAACAGAAGATGCTAAGCGGTGTTCTGAATGTGGTATGATTTTCATCGTTCGGGTACATCTTAATTTGATTGTAACCCAAAAATCCATCCATAAAGGACATTCTCTCGAATCCGTACATGTTGTCAATGATGACATCCATGATCGGAAGAGGGAAATCATCCTTTAGGCAAGTGGTGTTCAGATCTCTGAAGTCGATGCAAATCCTAATTTTCCCATTCTTTTTAAGAACAAGGACAATATTCGCTAGCCATTCGGGATGTTATTCCTCCCTGATGAAGACCAAATCATTAATTTTTTTTACTTCCACCTTAATTGCCTTCATGATTTGCGGATGAAACCGTCTTACTGTTGCTTGACAGGTTTGATGTTAAGGCTGTGAATCACGACATTTAGGTCAAGTCCTGGAATGTCCTCGTAATTCCAGGTGAAAACTGTTGGACTCTAGAGGGGGGGGGGGGTGATTAGGGTCACAAGTCTATAATTGTGCAATAAAATTAAGACAAGCAAAACATAATATCCAAAAGCAATCAATATAGAGGAGATAGAGTTAGGAATCGTTATCCTGTGACGCGCGATGTGTTAATGAGGTTCGGTCTGCTGACCTACGTCCCCGCTCCCCACTCTCGAGGAGATATCCACTACACAACCCGGTTTGGAAGCGGAACTTCTTCTACACAGCGATCCCCTTACGATCTCACACTACACAGTTAATCTCACTAGATCACACTCCCACACAATTGATTTCTACAATATCAAGCTCTCAAAATAGTAGAAATTGGTGTAAAAACCCTCTCTTTACAATGTCCCTATGGCAAAGAGAAAATCAAACTAAAGTTGGGACATGAAACACAAAAAAACTCAGAAAGAACTGGGTTTGAAAATTGAGCTCTGTAAAAACGTTCTCTAAAATATTTTGAAAGAGCTGGGACAATGAGGAAGAAGAAGAGTATAGGTTTAAATAGAAAACCACGGCTATTTGAAACCCATACCAAATCCCCCAAAACCTGGAAACAAAACTGCGCTGAGATCGTGTGAAATCGGCGCTGATAAACTGTACCAGATGATCGTTAAACCTAAGCGGCGGTCAACCGTGACTTTCTCGCGATCGACCGCGAGGCAGCTCAGAAACTGAGTAAACATCTAGAGAGTTCTACGGTCGACCGTGGCGGTCGACCATGGGAAATTTTAAGCTCACGGTAGACCGCAGCGGTCGACCGTGGCGGTCGACCGTGGGAAATTTCAAGCGCACGGTCGACCGCGACGGTCGACCGCAAAAGTCTCTACTGCCCACTGACGAATGAACTCAGGCGCGGTCGATCGTGGCAGTCGACCATAAACTGATACACTCAAAAAAATAGGTTTTTGACTCACTTAAAATATTTATAAAATATTCATTTGACTTCTGAAAATTGTGAAACTTTGTAAAATGTTTTTAATACCAAAAACAAATTGTTTGGAAAAGGAATTTGCAAATAGGTCCTCATACTTGTGAAAAATAGTATTTTGTGAAATACGCTCAAAAATATAAATATGAAAACGTGTGTGTGATATCCCAATAGCTTCAAGTGAAATCGATAACTCTTTGCCTACATTCTAGCACTAGAGAGAAAATAAAAACTAGCTAATATCCTCACGAGAATACAATTCTTGAGTCTTGATATAGCTTGAGTTGGATGAAGCTTCTTATTACATTTGGTGTTCTTGAATGAACGTTGCTTCATCACTATGCCTCCTCCTTCTTTGGATATCATCGTTATAGCGCATATTCCATCCAATCCTCTATTTGTGGTACTAACATGCTTGATATGTATATTAACTGTATTATCACTTAATAAGCAATTAGTACCGATAATGGTGGTTGTAAAATATTATCAAAACATAAGGGCTAACAATATCCCCCTTTTTGATGATGATAACCAACCATTATATAAGAGCAAAAATAAATATAGCTTATAGATAGGTGCTCCCCCTATCTATGAGCTCCCCCTAAATATATGCAACAAATGAGGAGATTTCTCTCCCTCTTTGTCACCATCAAAAGGTAAAGAGAAATGCATGCAAAATGTAACTAAACAAGCAAGCAAATAGAACTTTCACTTATTGCATAAGCCCAAGCCATTTCTTATGCGACAAAAGTCATCTTCACCAAGAGGCTTAGTAAATATATCTGCTAATTGAGATTTTGTGTCAACAAACACTAGGGATACATCTTGTCTCTCTACATGATCGTGTAAGAAATGATGGCGCACATCAATATGCTTGGTTCTAGAATGCAAAACTAAATTTTTGGAATTGTTAATAGCACTAGTGTTATCACAAAAGATTTTTATATTTTGAAAATTCAAATCATAGTCAACTAAGCTTTGTTTCATCCATAAAACTTGGGCACAACATAAGCCGACGGTAATATACTCCGCTTTCGTAGTGGACAATGCAACGCAATTTTGTTTCTTGGAAGCCCAATAAACAAGTGAATTTCCTAAGAATTAGCATGTTCCACTCGTACTCTTGTGATCCACCCTACATCCGGCAAAGTCGGCATCACAAAAACCATATAAAACAAAAGATGTGTTCTTTGGATAAAATAAACCAAGATTAAAAGTTTTATTAACATACTTAATGATCCTTTTAACCGTAATTAAATGAGATGCTTTAGGAGAAGCTTGAAAACGTGCACATGCACACACACTAAACATGATATCGGGTCTACTAGCGGTGAGATAAAGAAGACTACCTATCATACCTCGGTATAGTTTTTGGTCCACATCTTCACCACTCTCATCTGCATCAAGCTTGACACTTGTACTCATGGGAGTAGGCGCATGCTTAGAATTCTCCAAATTGAATTTCTTCACCAATTCCTTAGCATACTTGCTTTGAGAAATGAATATCTCATCCTTAGTTTGCATGACTTGGAGCCCGAGAAAGAATGTAAGCTCTCCCATCATACTCATCTCAAAATGATCTTGCATAACTTTAGAAAATTCCTTGCACAAAGATTCATTAGTAGCACCGAAAATGATATCATCAACATATATTTGAACTAAAATAAAATCATTTTTTCTTTTTCTCACAAAAAGAGTGTTATTAATTTTTCCTTTTGAAAAACCATTTTTAACAAAAAAAACTAGAGAGGCGAGCATACCAAGCTCTAGGAGCTTGTTTCAACCCATATAAAGCTTTTTGAACCCGGTAAACATGATTAGGAAAAGCATGATCTATGAAACCGGCGGGTTGCTCAACATATACTTCCTCATCTATAAAACCATTTAAAAAGGCACTTTTAACATCCATTTGAAACAATTTAAAATTTTTAAAGCTAGCAAAAGCCAAAAACATCCTAATAGATTCCAACCTTACAACCGGTACAAAGGTTTCGTCATAGTCTATGCCCTCCTCTTGATTGTATCCTTGGGCAACCAAACGAGCTTTATTTCTAGTTACAATACCATGTTCATCAAGTTTGTTTCTAAAAACCCATTTAGTACCAATAACACTAGCATTGTTAGGTCTAGGAACTAATTTCCAAACATTATTTCTTTGAAAATTATTTAGTTCCTCATGCATAGCTAAAACCCAAAATTCATCATTTAAAGCATCATTAATCTTTTTAGGCTCTAGTTGAGATAAGAAAGCAACATTACCACACTCACTCAAAGCTTTTGAGTGGGTAACAACTCCTTGTGAAGGGCTCCCAATTATTTGTTCCTTTGGATGGTTTGATGCGAATTTCCAAGCTTTAGGAAGTTCAACTTGTTCATGAGCATTGGAGCTATCCACATCCTTTTGTGCTTCTATAGAGGGTATATCATTGATTTTTAAAAAGTCCAATCCTCCCTCAACATCATCATCGTCATTTTTCCTAGGTAAAACAACTTGAGAACCAACATTAGTCTCATCAAAAGTAACGTTTATAGATTCTTCAACAACGAGAGTTCGTTTGGTGAAGACCCTATAAGCCTTACTTCGAGGTGCATATCCTAAGAAAATACCAACATCAATTTTTAAATCAAATTTGTCATGATGATCTTTTGTATTAAAAAAAAACATTTGCAACCAAAGATATGAAAATAACCAACAAAAGGAGTTTTTCATAAAATAGTTCATAACGAGTTTTCTTAAGCTTTGGTCTAATTAAAACACGATTTAAAACATGGCAAGCCGTATTGACGGCTTCCGCCCAAAAATATTTTGGCAAATCAAAGGAATTTAGCATAGTGCGTACTATCTCTTGTATGGTGTGATTTTTTTGTTCAACAACACCATTTTGTTATGGTGTTCTAGGAGCGAAAAACATGTGAGTTATACCATGATGAGCACAAAATTCATAGAAAAAATCATTTTGAAATTCACCACCATGATCACTTCTTATTTTAACAACTTTCAAATCTTTTTCATTTTCAATTCTTTTGACATGATTAGAAAATTCTTCAAAACAATCATTTTTATTTGCAAAAAATATTGTTCATGTAAAACGAGAAAAATCATCAATAATCACAAATACATAGTGTTTGCCTCCAAGAGAGGTAACACACATAGGACCAAATAAATCAAGATGAAGTAATTGCAAAGGTTTAGAAGTCGATACCTCATTGATGGATTTGAAAGAAGATTTTGTTTGTTTACCTTTGGCACAATCTTCACATATGGTATCTTTGATGAAGTGCAAGTTAGGTAACCCTTTTACAAGATTTCTCTTGGACAATTTTGATATCAATTCCATGTTTGCATGTCCAAACCTCTTATGCTAAATCCAAGGGTTTTCATTAATTACCGCAAGGCACTTCACATCTTGATTCACTAATTCATTCATCTCAAAAATGTACACATTAGATTTGCGATTAGCAACAAAAACAATTTTTCCATTCATACAAATAATGCATTTGTCCGATTTAAAGGAAATATCAAAACCTTTATCACTCAATTGGCTAATACTAATAAGATTATGATTCAATCCATTTACCAAATAAATATCTTCTATAACGGGTAAAGGTTTCTTACCAATAGAACCTATACTAATGATTTTACCTTTCTCACCACCACCGAAGGAGACACTACCTCCTTCAATCCTTGATAGGGTTGCAAATAGCTCTATGTTGCCCATCATATGATGTGAGCAACCACTATCAAGGTACCACATCTCTCTACGTCGTGGCCGTGATGTTCCCTATAAAAGATGAAGGTGTAGTAACTTTAGGTACCCAAATCTTAGGTCCTTAGTGGTTATTAAACTTGGTACCTTTGGGTACCCATGTCATGCCATAGAAATCATGATTATCTTTGATCCTACAATGAGTAGAAATATGACCATGTTTCATATAATATGTGCACACAAAATTTCTCTTGTGTGTTTGAGCATGATATCTATGAAATCTATTTCTACCATGGTGATGATGATTATCATAAGCATGAGTGGGTCTAATCCTACCACTCTCAATTTCTAGTCTTTTAATTTTGGATCTTAATCGCTTATTCTCAAAATCGAGATCTCCTAGCAATTTATCTTTTAGTGCAAGAGAGGTTTCTAGTTGTTCTAGTTTGACATCACAAGAAGCATGCAACCTTTTAAAAGAAGAAAATTCCTTTGACATTCTTTTAAATTCAATGTTTAATTCTTCTAAAGCCGTAGCTAGATCACATTGCATGTAAAAGGATTCACTCTCGGTGTCGGATATTACCTCTTGTTCAAGGGCCATGAAACAAATGTTGGGATCATGAAGAGCAAGTTTAGCTCCTTCTTTATTGCTATCCGAATCACTTGGTTCGGATTCCTCCCATCCAGCATACATAGCCTTCTTCTTTTTGTACTTCATGTACTTTTCCTTGAGCTTTGGGCAATCCTTAGCGATATGGCCCGGTTCATTGCATTCAAAATATTTTCCTACACAAGAAGAAAATTTATTGTTAGAGCAGGGATTAAACTTCTTATTTATTTTTATGAGTCTATAAATTTTTCTAGAGAGATGAGCCACTTCTCTAGAAAAATCAACTTCACTATCCGATGAGGAAGAGGAGTTATCACTAGTTCCTTTGAGAGCTATGGTCTTTGATTTTGGTGATGGCTCCTCAACTTCCCGTGAGGGCACTTCCACCTTCTCCTTTCCCTTGAGCTTCTTCTCATGAACCTTGAGCTTGCCGATGAGGCCATCGAGAGGTAGAGTGGTAGCCTTGGGTTCCCACATTGGAGTCAATGAACGGAGAATCTTGTAGTTCGTCTCTTGAATAGTTAATTTTTTGTCAAGACTATGCAATTCATTGATAATGTTAGTGAAGCGAGAAAACATAGCATCAATTGATTCATTTGAAAGCATTTAAAATAACTCATATTCATGCATAAGCCCACTAATTTTGGATTCATTAACTTGGGGGGTTCCTTCATGTGTAATACATAATTTCACCCATATTTCGTATGCAGTTGCATTCGTGGAAACCCTATTATACTCATTGGGGGAAAGACCACAAATTAAAGCATTCATAGCCTTTGCATTGAGATTGGCTTGGTGCCTTTCCCCATCGGTCATAGTCCCGACTTTGGGCTTTTCTACATATTTCTTTTTTATGAGTTCTAGGATATCAAGATCAATGCAACGAAGGTAAATCCTCATCCTAGCCTTCCAATAAGCAAAATTACTACCGGTGAAAAGTGGTGGTCTCGTGGTGGATTGTCCCTCTAACATGTGCACATTCATTGAAGCCTCCATAAGATCTTTTCTCTAAGGTGATTAAACTAAAAACTAATATAGATACCAAGCTCTGATACTAATTGTTGGACCCTAGAGGGGGGTGATTAGGGTCACAAGGCTATAATTGTGCAATAAAATTAAGACAAGCAAAACACAATATCCAAAATTAATCAATATAGAGGAGATAGAGTTAGGAATCTTTATCCTGTGACGCGTGATGTGTTAACGAGGTTCGGTCCGCTGACCTACGTCCCCGCTCCCCACTCTCAAGGAGAAATCCACTACACAACTCGGTTTGGAAGCCGGAACTTCTTCTACACAGCGATCCCCTTACGATCTCACACAACACAGTTGATCTTACTAGATCACACTCCCACACAATTGATCTCTACAAGATCAAGCTCTCAAAATAGTAGAAATTAGTGTAAAAACCCTCTCTTTACAATGTCCCTATGGCAAAGAGAAATTCAAACTGAAGCTGGGATGTGAAACACAAAAAACTCAGAAAAAAATAGGTTTGAAAATTAAGCTCTGTAAAAACGTTCTCTGAAATATTTTGAAAGAGCTGGGACAATGAGGAAGAAGAAGAGTATAAGTTTAAATAGAAAACCACAGCTGTTTAAAACCCATACCCAATCCCCCAAAACCTAGAAACAAAACTACGCTGAGATCGTGTGAAATCGGCGTTGAAAAACTATACCAGATGACCGTTAAACCTAAGCGGCGGTCGACCGTGACTTTCTCACAGTCGACCGCGAGGCAGCTCAGAAACTGAGTAAACATCCAGAGAGTTCTGCGATCGACCGTGGCGGTCGACCGTGGGAAATTTTGAGCTCACGGTCGACCAAACGACGGTCGACCGTGAAAGTCTCTGTTGCCCACTGACGAATGAACTCAGGCGCTGTCGACCGTGGCAGTCGACCGCAAACTGATAAACTAAAAAAACAGGTTTTTGACTCACTTAAAATATTTGTAAAATATTCATTTGACTTCTGAAAATTATAAAACTTTGTAAAATGTTTTTAATACTAAAAACAAATTGTTTGGAAAAGGAATTTTGCAAATAGGTCCTCATACTTGTGAAAAATAGTATTTTGTGAAATACGTTCAAAAATATAAATATGGAAACGTGTGTGTGATATCCCAATAGCTTCAAGTGAAATCGATAACTTTTTGCCTACATTCTAGCACTAGAGAGAAAATAAAAACTAGCTAATATCCTCACGAGAATACAATTCTTAAGTCTTGATATAGCTTGAGTTGGATGAAGCTTCTTATTGCATTTGGTGTTCTTGAATGAACGTTGCTTCATCACTATGCCTCCTCCTCCTTTGGATATCATCGTTGTAGCGCATATTCCTTCTAATTCTCCATTTGTGGTACTAACATGCTTGATATGTATATTAACTGTATTATCACTCAATAAGCAATTAGTACCGATAATGGTGGTTGTAAAACATCATCAAAACATAAGGGCTAACAAAAACGTCGATATATTCCCTAATGAGGGCAATCAACTCTTCTTTCTCATCTAATGGAAGGCTATCACTGATGAATATGGGTTTCGGATTGACCTCATCTCCCATGTTCACTTAGGCTACTTTATCGTTGGTAGGAGGTTCCATTTACTCGAATTGATCACCATATTGCATATTCAAGTGATGGATTCAAGGGTCTTTCCATATTGGCATTTGATCATCTTCCTCCGTTATGGTAGGATCAAACGTAGCCATGTTCGACATTAGGCCTCTGAACATCTCTCCAAGGCTAACGTCGAAATCCCAATCTATAGAATCTGACAAATATCCGTCTCTACTCAGATTGGATGACTGGTTGATGACTTGCTAACAACATTCGTCATCGGATGAAGAGACATAGCCTAGACCCCTCTTATGTTCATAATAATTGTCGGGCTTCCCTCTTGGTACATAGGTAGGATGGGGTGGAACCCGAATACCTTGACCAAAATAAAGACCTTCACTGAGCGTGAGGTTGTATCCTTGCTTCTTCATATAGTCACGTGCTTGTGAAATGTATCTGAAGAAATATCGTCCTGGTCCTTCCTCATTGGCATTGATTTCCAATAAGAGATCGGAGGGCAGGGATGACTCCCCTTTATCAAAGATTATTTCTTTTTCACCCTCTGCCTTTGTAGGTAGGACTAGGGTTGTTCCAAAGGAGTCTTGGATGCGCTTCTTTGTCATGCAAGATGACCGAAGCGGCATGTGTTTGTCATGATTATTATATAGTTCCTGCATTATATTAGTAGGACAAAGCAAATACTCTAAATCGTCATTTATTGCATGATCGGTAAGTTGTCAGTTATAACTTTCATCTGATGATTCGCTACCGTCAAGGTCGATTACAAGAGGTTCAATATTATTGAATACAAGACCTTTGTTATAATCAAGCCCGGTGTTAGTATTAACTTCTTCTCCGCTGTTCGTGTCTTGGGCCGATGATTCAGTATCGGATTCAACACCATAAAGAAGGGAATCAATAAAGTAATTTTCTAATCACTTAAACGGTTGCTTATCCGCGACCATTGTCTTGACCTCATTATTAGTGTTAACATATTTCAGACACTAATGGAGGGTGGAAGCAACTATAACATTGTTATGGATCCAAGGTTAACCCAATAGCAAGTTATAAGAAGTCTTTACATCAATCACGTAACATGTAACTTTGGACTTCAAATCTCCAAGCTGACACTTCACTCGGATTATTCCCAATGGTCTGGATCCACTGGTATTGAATCCATAGATTATAGTTCTTGTGGAAGCTAATTTGCTGGTGTGAATTCCGAGATGATACATCAATCGAAGTAGCATGATGCTAACAGCGGAACCCGGGTCAACTTGGATCTAGTTAACAATGCTAGAGCCAATGTATCCGGTAAAATACAAAGGCATGTCATGTTTTGAATTCCTCACTTGCATATCCTTCTTGGTAAAAGTAATGTAACGGAATCGTGTGGCCGTGAGGTTGTAGTGTTGAACTGATAATACCAGCTCCTTAAGGATTAGCTTAATCTAAGTGAGAAACACATCAGAATCAGCTAAGGCTTCTTATAAAGCTTCCTTGATATCTTTTGAGAGGCGTAGCAACTCATATAAAGTGATCCTCACTGGGATGTTGGCTAACTGAGCCATGACATCGAAGCGATATGGGGTATTCAAACTTTTCGGTTTATCTCTTCTAATCGGTCAATTGAAACGAGACTGGTTCGGAACTTGAACCTCTTTGTGCTGAGGCTCTTTCTCCTTTTGTTTAGGAATTGGCTGCTGTTGTGGTTTCTAAGCAAGTGTAGGTGGAGTTGTAACCATCCCCAGTTCAGTTAACGTTTTGGTATTCGGATCAAAAGTTTCAGGATACTTGTACTGATATTCATTCGCACTCTAGTAGCCAAGACTTCATGTTCCTCTTCAGAAAGTGGAAAAGTAGGGATGATTTTGTTATCTTTTTTAGGGATTATAGTAGCAGGACAACAAGATTTGCCTTTATTTTTGGCCTTCTTTTTAGAAGAGGATCCTACCCACTGTTGATCTCCAAGTAGATCTGGATGGACCTAAAGGACTTCGCCGTTAGATGTGGTGTGTGGTACGAGTCCCTTCTTCTTTTGTCCATGAGGATCATCATTCACTACCTTCATCTCCACTTTCAACACGAGCTCTGGTTGGAACCATGATAGAGGAACGAAACCAAAACTAATGGACGGTGCATTCGCACCCATCTTCTTTTCCTTAGGCTTCAAAGTTATGATGCCAGCATCGATCAAGACTTGAATTCTATCTTTGAGAACATAACAAGCCTTAGTAGGATGGTGAACTCTTCTATGATAAGCGCAATACTTTGGATCCGAGGTTTTCCTAGCTTTCTCTTCATTCGTGATTGGTGGCAGCTTGATCTTGTTGTTGTTCAAGAGATAATTGAGGATAACTGACACTTTATCCTCTTTAAAGGAATATTCCTTTGGAAATCTAGGTTCTGAAGTCTTTGGTTACCTTGGAGATTGTTGTGCTTGATGTTGTATTGAAATGACGACTGCTACGTTGACTATTGTTGTGGCTACCGTTATGATGTTTGGTGAGCATCAATAGCAGTTGCAGGACCCTTTCCTCGACCTCGAGGATTAAAATTTTGTTTTTGAGGATTGGCTACTAGCTAACCCCTTTCAAGCTTCTTCCTCTTGAAAAAGCATTCGGCATGTTCACCACGCACGTTCAAGTCTTTCCAGGACTTGGAAGGCATGACCCCCATGGCTTCTAAAACATCCAAGGAGAGATTAGTGTGACACGTTTGGAGGATGAACTCTTCTGTGACCGGGTCTTGATAGTTCATTACTTTATTCCGGAAACGTTTGACGAAGTTATCAACTGACTCTCCATCTTTTTGTTTCTCATCCGGCAAGGTTCCAATTGATACTTCGGTGTTGTCATTAAAGAAATTAGTGAGGAATAAACTTTCCATATCGTCCCAACTATTAATGCTTCTAAGCTTGAGACGTTGGTACCAATCGAAAGCGGTCCTGCGAAGGGTGCCAACGAATGACCGGACCATCAAAGCTTTATTTCCAGAGATCATACCCAAATGAGACTGAAATAAATCAAGTGCTAACTGGGTAAACTTGTGATGCCCTAGGATTCACACAAGGCTATAGTCCAAGGTGAAACTCGAATTATCAAACCTGCCAAACACCAACACCATGCTACGATATGTTTCATCATCACAGTCCCTATCTATCTAGAAGAATCAACAAATAGGTGAAGGTACAAAACATACAAATAATAGAAATAGTACAAGATTATATATGCATAGAAGAAGTGTAAGAATAATAAATAAATGAGCCCAACTGAAATAAAATAAAAATATCTCCGAGTCTGAAATAAATCTCAACATAATGAGTCAAATAAAATCTCACTAAGGCAGTCAGCCTCTACATAATGAAATACAAGTCTAGAGTTTGATAAAAACCAACTAAATATGGAGTTCTAAAATAACTATAAATATAATAATACCTAGATAGAATCTAAGGTGCAATCCCATCAATCTGCGACTCTCCGTGCACCGGACTCGCTGCCTGAAAAGGGGAGGAAACAACGAGCGTCAAAGTGCTAGCGAGATCATCTCCACCTCTCCCAAGGAGAAGGGGTATGAGTATATAAGAAAATAGAGTTAGTGCATATAAGTATAAAATCATTCATATAAATCTAATAGGATATTGGTATTTAGAAATCCACAACACGAGAATTAGTACGTCGAGCAAAATAATCCAAATAAGGAAACCCTCATGTATATACCATGTCTTAAATTGTGAATCCCTGAATATCAATTCCAACTCTATGAATAAAAACAACAAACAAAAGAAAATACTCTAAACCTCAACTATATAGAACCAATATCACATCTTGAATTACCCTCGAGTAGCGGGCGCAATAACAAAAGAAGAATCACCCAACTCAAAAATCACCATGGGCCGTATCATGTATGCTATATATCAAAGGATGTACCCTAATCATGGGTAATCTAACATGGGAGCAAAACTACAACTGTAAGATAAATATATACGTGTACATCTCCATGTACAATAGCGATACTTTTGTAAGGCTTACACGATACTACACGGATATCAGATACAATCCTCCTTACTCAATCGCTCTGCGGCGTAGGTTTTATCTTCCTATTCTGGATACACAAAATAACAATATTTTGTAAGGCTCGCACGATACTATGTGGATATCAGATACAACCTCCTTACTCAATCATCTTTACGACATATAGATTTTATCTCTCTATTTTCAGATATGCTCATTAGTCCTGCGGTAATAGGTTTTATCTCCCTATTCTGGATATGCTTCCAGATGATCGTACAATGGTGAATAGGTACCTCTGCCCAACCCAAAAAACATACATCGATCATCTTCGAGTATTTGGTACAACCGAGATATCATTACGGGAAAACATCCAAATACTTCTAGTGTGGTACAACCGAAATCTCATTATGGGATAAACATCCACACTGAGCATCCATAATTAATGAGCAATACTTTAACATATATTAATTCACTTTCATCAACTCAACATGTGTCAAAACAACATAAACTAAGTGTACGTACATATATCTCGGTGTGCATATCCATATCTGGTGTTCACCATCATCCTAGGTGTTAAACAACTCTTAAGCATCATAATATAACAATACAAGATCGAGAAACTCTCTCAAAAATCAAAACAGTATATCACAAAACATGTACATGCCACTGCCAGACTGGCGGTCGACCGCAGAGTGTGCGACGGTTGACTGAACCGCAACTAGAAGCCTCCCAGGCCTCAGTTTGGCGCGCGGTTGACAGCAAGGTGTGCGGTGGTCGACTAAACATGATCTGTTCAGAATGTGTAGGTTTCTGCATAGATTGTGTTCGTGTTGTGATTTTGTGATTAAACTTGTTTAAAACAATATGAAACTTGCATGAAACCATATAAATAGCATATTAACATCTCCGGGAACAATTTCAACATATAAAGCATGATTATTTGCACAAGAACTAATTTTTAAACCCTTAATCATGCAAGAAACCTCAAAACGAAGAACAAATCATCTAAATTCAGATAAACAACATTTTAATCTTTTTTAGTTCTTAAAACACTTTTGTAAATTCGTTCTTAATCTCTTTAACATGAAAAGACCAAGTCTTTATACACATAATATACAAGATTTGCTTTTATACACAAATTAATCAATTAGGCTCTATAAAACTTATTAAAACCCTTTTAAAAACATTTTAAGATAGGGAGAGGGATTAGCAGAGATGAAACTCACCTGAAACTTGTTGAAAAACGTTCAAGATGCAAATCCAAGGTAGATTCCTGAGCCAAAAGCCGAAAATAACCCAAATCCCGCTCCAAAGCCTTTGGATCTTCCTCAAAAATAAAATTAGGGTTTATAGGGGAGTTTGGTGGTTGCTAGGGTTTTAAAATAATGAAAAACTTGTGAACAAAAGATATATATATAACAGGGAAAATGAATATGGGTCTCAAATATCCAAAACCAACTCAAACTAAGAAATACTAGTTTCCCGATCAGCGGTCGACCACAGGGTGTGTGGCGGTCGATCGGCACACAAAATTCCTGATACGCAGGACTTTGGGCATTGTGCATGTTTTGACTCGATTCTTTCTCATGTACTGATTTGTTTACACTCAAAATACTTATTAGTGTACTCATACACTAATTAATAATATTTATCAAAATAAATATCCACTTATTGTAATTAATCATATACTAATTCAATTCATCATTCATAAGCTCAAAATTTTTGGGGTTTTTTACAGAACCTTTCTCATCAAATGAGGTGAAATTAATCAGACTGAAATTTGGCGGGTATGGAATTGACTCCCACTCCCTCGGATATGGGCATAGAATACCTGACATCTTTACTTCTTGAGCCGACATCAAAGCGTTGACTTTGTTTTTGATCTCTTGCGTGGGAACATTTATCCCTAAAAACACACGAAGGAATATTTATCGTTCGCTGCTTGCATGTGATCTTTACCTGTGCCGGGGGTGCGTTAGCCAGTGGACGACCGAATTACAGATCCAAATTGAATCATGAAGAAGGCTTAAGGTCGACATTTTGTTTTAGAAAAAAAGACAGAAGTGGATATCTTAGCAAAGTAAGATAAAACACTCTTCCCAAGATCAAGTCAAAGCTTAGATCTTGAGGAAACACCGAAGGTTCTTAGAAATGCTTGAAAATAATGTGTTAGACCCCCGAGGGGGGGGGGGGGTGATTAGGGTCTATTGCTAATCTAATCCGATTTTATGTCAATTAAAACTAATTAAGAAGTTATCCTAGCAAGTATGAAATACAACAAGATATGTGAGCTAGGATAAGTAATATGAACAATAAGATATATCCTATATGATAAAAATATATGCAATGATATATAAACTAACACAAGGGTGAAATAAACATAAACAAAATAAGAGAGATAGTGTAAATAAACAATGCAAACACACAATATGATCACAGAGTTCGGACCTTCTGTCCTACGTCTCCGTTCCCCACTCCCGGGGAGAAATCCACTATCACAACCGGGTTTTCTACCCTCATCCGAATAACGTTTACACCTCACAATGTTGGTTTTCAACGTTCATCGATCAACGTTCACAATCACTCATAATGTCGGTTTTCAACGCTCACCGATCAATGTTCACTCCTCACACTCAGTTTTTTAGCTCACCAAAAACTTTACAATCTCACAATATAACAAATAATTTGTTCTCTACAATAGATGAAAACTCAATATAAGCTCACACTCAAAGTTACAACATTCACCAACCCAAATATACTATGTATGAATATAATAAGCTCAATATGGGTGTGTGTAACAATAAGTTATCAAATCTAAACTCAATATAAAAACTAGCTTTAAAGAATGATAATCAAAACAAATATGCAAATGTAAAGCAAGATATGAGTTTAGAAATTCTTCTCTGAAAAACAAGATGGAGAGATGGATTAAGATGAAGCCCAAACAATATAGATGATCTCCTCCACTTGTGAAACAGTCTTCACAAAACCAAACTCTTTTAAAACACACAAAACAAACTTTAAAACCCTTGTTAAACTTGTTTAAAACATTCTCACAGTTGTTGGTAGAAGAGGGTTTGAGGGGTTTATACAGGAAGAGAAAACAGCAGCAAAAACCCCAAACAAATCAGCAGAGAATCCCACAGAATCAAAATTTGATTCTATACCCAATATAGTCGTTAGGCAATCGGCAGTCGACCGTGAGATTTTCACGGTCGACCGCGAGGGATTTTCAAAGCTGAGAAACCAACAGAAAAGGCTACGATCGACCGTGACGGTCGACCATGGAAACTTACATACTGACAGTCAACCACCACGGTCGACCGCAAAAGTTTTTGCTGGCTTCTGAGGGATAAACATTAGCGCGGCCGACCGTGGCGGTCGACCGCGAATTGATACATGAAAATACAGGTTTTAAAAGTTGTTTTCTAATTTTAAAACTCTATTTAAAAATATTACATAAATTCTAAAAATTATAAAACTTTGAGAAATGATTGTAGACATGATACTAAACATGCTACAAAAACTAGTTTTTAGAAAGGACCTCCCATATGAAAAATATCATCATTTTTTAAAATAGTCCAAACTATGAAAATTTTAACATATGAGTTTTGACATTTAGCTTAACCATGTTTTGAAACAATACAAAATGATTTTATAGACTTAATAAAAGATGTATATAATGATTGTTAAGTCTATAAACTGAGAAAATAATATTTTCATAAATACAATAGAAAATGAAACATATGAGTATGTATATGAAAATATATTTGTTTCATATCTAATTAGTTAAACCAAATCACAATAATAAATATAAAATATGTAATTTCATATTTATAAACATGAAAGCCAAAACTTGTGTTGTATATATATGACTACATATATATACAAAAAAACCAATAAAATATGTGTGTATATGATATTGAGCTTAACGTACTTAACACACATAATATAACACATAAACTAAATTACCCAAGCTTGATCTTGATCTTCATTGTAGCTCAACTTGGTAAACTTATGGATGAAGCTTGAACTTGGATCTTCAACTTAAATTGTATGGCTTCACTCCACAATTCCGCTAACCTTCATTGGATATGATCATTGAAGCAATTCTATCCATCCTCTAACTTGTTGTTTGTCTACAATAAATAAGAAAACACAAACACTAGACAAACAACATTAGTGGTAAATTATTTATTAAACATCATCAAAACAAAGAGGCCAACAATCTTCCCCTTTTTGATGATGACAAACAATTTACAAGAATGATATATGCATGAAAGGAAATGAATATACAAAGTATAATATATCATGAATATAAACAAAAGAATATACTCACAATATTTGTCCCCCTTTGACAACATCAAAAAGGGGAAAACAAAAGAAGGAAGAGAGCGAAAGCTCCCCCTTGAGTATAAAAATATAGGGATTGCTCCCCTATCAAAATGCCTCATAGGATACATGAAATGAATGCTAAGGCAAGCATGTGAGCAAGCATAAATGAAAAATATACTAAATATTACTCACATACAAGAGGACAAAGAGAACACATATAGATATGTCATTATGAAGATAATGTCTTATTACACTAACATAAGAACCATGTATAAAATAGATTTATAAAATCAAAAGAAAGAAAAACATGAGAATCATGAAAAAAGTTTTCAAGTAAAAACAAATCACTCAAATAAAATCATAAATCAAGATTTAAACCTAAAAATGATGTTTGATCAATAAAGCAAGTTTTCTTTGTAGAACTTGATCAAACCACTCATAAAATACATTGTAAAGCATATTTAAAATTTGAATCATCTATTTGTGCTTGAATCATCTATTTTTGCTATATAATGAATTCAAAGCAACCAATCAAAACAAAATTTTTGACAAAATACAAGAGAGGCAACAATATATCAAGCTCTTAAGCTTGTTCTAACCCATATAATCATTCTAGCATCCGGTAAACATGATTTAGGAATAAATACTCAATCAACTAGGAGGGTTATATAAACACAAACCTCTCATTTAAAATCAAAACTAATAATCATGAAAACAAAAGATTTGATCAAAGAAAAATTATTTTCATAACCAAAAGATTTTAAAACATAATTTTCAAAACCAAGAAAAAAACACTAAAATTCTTGGTTTAAAATCAAATTTGTTTTGGTACTCAAGTAATCTTGGTACCAAAAGGTTTAGGGATATGACCCCTATCATTTAAGCTCAAAGCCCTAGGGTTATGAACCCTCTTGGGCGTATGTGGTGCACTGGATCGGTCATAACAATAATCATTCAAATGACCATTCCGATTGCAATATGTAAAATAGAAAGGAAGCATTTTCTTATGTTGACCATTAAAAGGTGCACGTGGAACATTTGCAAACAAAGGTAAATTATTTGAAGCTTTTTACAAATGTGAAACATTATCAAAATAAAACTTTTCTAAGTGGCCAAATCTATCACAAGTATCATATTTATAAACATGTGGTCTACTAGAAACATTTGGCAAATGAGACTTATTTTTCAAATCAAAACAATATTTGGCCAAATGACCAAAACGACCACAAATATCACATTTAAACACATGAGCATGCTTATGATGAACATGATGAGTATGTGCATATGTATGTGATGAAGAAGTCTTATGAGATGCACAAGAAACATTAACCTTAGAAGATTTGTGTGCATCATAACAAAATTTAGCAATGTGGCCTTTACGACCGCAAATTGAGCATTTGTAAATTTTGCTATACAAGTGTGCATAGTATGTAGGTGATTTTGTAACACTAAGTTTAGCACACTTGTCCATAAGTTTCTTATGGTTATCAATGCATGTATTAAGAGTTGAGTCTAAAGATGAAATGCGATTTTTAACAACATTCAACTCATCATTTGGCACATATGTATTTTTATTAGAAGTAGAACATAAATAGTCATTTATAAAAAAAGCAGTATCATTTTTTATGTTCTTTACTTCTAACATGTCATTATTTTTGTCATGAGTCAAGTTATCAATATTCAATTTCAAATTATTATTTTCCAAATTTAACATATCATTGTTTTCTTGAAGATGAATACTTTCTTGAGAAATGATATCAAATTTGGAAGCTAACTTCTCATGATCGGATTTTAAATCTTTATACTTTCTTTGCAAATCAATAAATTTTTTATGCAATATGTTATAGGCATGCAATAATTTTTCACTAGCACAAGCAAGTTCATCACTAGATAAATCATTAGTTGTTTCGAACTCGCAAACTTCACTAGGGCTATCGCCTAGTGGCCGTGTGCATGATGCTCCATATGAACTTGAAGCTGGATCCTCCGAGGCTTGTCGGATCTCCTCCAAGTCCCCTTGATGTGCTTTAATAAATTTCTATAAGGTGCAAGCACTATCAAAATGATCAAACTTGTTAGAGAGAGATGAGTTAAAAGCATTTAGCAAATATTCTAACAAAATATTGTTCATGATAATCATTATATGATCATCTTTACTCCACTTGGATTTCTCCAAGGTGGGTACAATATAAGCACAATCTATAATTTTCCATAATTCAAAATGTTTAGATCTAACAAATAGCTTAAATCTAACACACCATTGGGCATAGGAGAAATTATCTAAACATTGAGCTATATTCATGACATAACCTAAACAAGGTGCACCGTGCATATCCATAATGTATATATATGCAAGCAAAGCAAAAATCAAAAATTTGATTAGCACAAAAAGATAACTTGGATCTTTAACTTAAGGCGATTAGTCCTTAAATCAAAGAGCATCAAGCTCTGATACTAATTGTTAGACCCTAGAGGGGGGTGATTAGGGTCTATTGCTAATCTAATCGGATTTTATGCCAATTAAAACTAATTAACAAGTTATCCTAGCAAGTATGAAATACAATAAGATATGTGAGCTAGGATAAACAATATAAATAATAAGATATATCCTATGTGATAAAAATATATACAAGGATATATAAACCAACACAAATGTGAAATAAACATAAACAAGATAAGAGAGATAGTGTAAATAAACAAAGCAAACACACAATATGATCATGGAGTTCGGACCTTCCGTCCTCCTACATCTCCGTTCCCCACTCCCGGGGAGAAATCCACTATCACAACCAAGTTTTTATGCTCACCCAAATAACATTTACATCTCACAATATTGGTTTTCAACATTCAACGATCAACATTCACAATCACTCACAATGTCAGTTTTCAACGCTCACCGATCAACGTTCACTCCTCACACTCGGTTTTCTAACTCACCGAAAACTTTACAATCTCACAATATAACAAATGATTTATTCTCTACAATAGATCTGAACTCAATGTAAGCTCACACTCAAAGTTACAACACTCACTAACCCAAATATACTATGCATGAATACAATAATCTCAATGTGGGTGTGTGTAACAATAAGTTATCAAATCTAAACTCAATATAAAAACTAGCTTTAAAGAATGATAATCAAAACAAATATGCAAATGTAAAGCTAGATATGAGTTTAGAAATTCTTCTCTGAAAAAACAAGATGGAGAGATGGATTAAGATGAAGCCCAAACAATGTAGATCATCTCCTCCACTTGTGAAACAGTCTTCACAAAACCAAACTATTTTAAAACACACAAAACAAACTTTAAAACCCTTGTTAAACTTGTTTAAAACATTCTAATAGTTGTTGGTAGAAGAGGGTTTGAGGGGTTTATATAGGAAGAGAAAACAACAGCAAAAACCCCAAACAAATAAGTAGAGAATCCTACAGAATCGAAATTTGACTCTGTACCCAATATAGCCGTTAGGCAATCGGCGGTCGACCATGAGATTTTCACGGTCGACCGCGAGGGATTTTCGAAGCTGAGAAACCAACAGAAAAGGCTACGGTCGACCGTGACGATCGATCGTGGAAACTTACAGACTGACGGTCGACCGTCACGGTCGACCGTAAAAGTGTCTGCTGGCTTCTGAGGGATAAACATTAGCGCGGTCGACCGCGAACTGATACATGAAAAATACAGGTTTTGAAAGTTGTTTTCTGATTTTAAAACCATGTTTAAAAATATCAAATTAATTCTAAAAATTATAAAACTTTGGGAAATGATTGTAGACATGATACTAGACATGCTACAAAAAGCTGATTTTTGGAAAGGACCTCCCAAATGAAAAATATCATCATTTTGCAAAATAGTCCAAAACATGAAAATGTGAACATATGAGTTTTGACATTTTAGCTTAACCATGTTTTGAAACAATATAAAATAATTTTATAGACTTAATAAAAGATGTATATAATGATTGTTAAGTCTATAAACTGAGAAAATAATATTTTCACAAATAAAATAGAAAATGAAACATATAAGTATGTATATGAAAATATATTTGTTTTATATCTAAGTAGTTAAAGCAAATCACAGTAATAAATATGAAATATGTAATTTCATATTTATAAACATGAAAGCCAAAACTTGTGTTGTATATATATATGACTACATATATACAAAGAAACCAATGAAATATGTGTGTATATGATATTGAGCTTAACGTACTTAACACACATAATATAACACCTAAACTAAATTACTCAAGTTTAATCTTGATCTTCATTATAGCTCAACTTGGTAAACTTGCGGATGAAGCTTGAACTTGGATCTTCAACTTGAATTGTATGGTTTCACTCCACAATTCCGCCAACCTCCATTGGTATGATCGTTGAAGCAATTCCATCAATCCTCTAACTTGTTGTTTGTCTACAATAAATAAGAAAACACAAATACTAGACAAACAACATTAGTGGTAAATTATTTATTAAACATCATCAAAAAAAATAGGCCAACACAATGAAGACTCTCTCTCTATCTCTTGCTTAAGATTCACCAACTAGATCCAGTCCCTACTCTCTCTGCCTTCGCCCCCTTCGTCCCCATGCATATAGGTGATAAGGGGCTATTTATAACCCATAGGAACCGTAACTGAAGGTTGAAGTTGAAAAGAAATTGTGTTGAAGGACTCCCATTTCCAAAATAGTCGCAACTATCTCAGAAGCGTGGCTTGCCTCTGGCAGTTTCATAACCGCTCCCTCCATGTTTAATTACCATTATTCCTGTAGTTAAGGGCATTATTTTCGCTTGTAATGGCTTCCCACATTTTTGGATGATTCCTAGCAATTATGAAGCTACGTGGATTGTACAAAACTCAAGAAAACCATCACTAAGCTCACTCTAGTTTCCGAGACAGTCGCCGCTATCTCGGAAACTATGAGTTGTCTCATAGCTTCCGAGATAGTGTTAACTGTCTCGGAAACTATGAGTTGTCTCATAGCTTCTGAGACACATTTTGTGCCTCGAAACTTGTGTGATACGCTTCTTGGGCATTTCTTAGTTGACCTTTGAGTTGAAGAGATTCATTAACTTTTGTCAAAGCATTGCAAAGATCGTTGAATCTATACCCTTTAGTCCTTGTAATATTAGGAGTCGTCTGATGAGATAAGAAGCTTTCGAGTCGACTCAAGGTGTTTTGACTGACATCGCCTTTCGAGTCAGCATGAAGGGACTTGGCTTCGGAGGTTGGTCTTTTGTCGAGACACTTGCTAGTGTCTCGGACAAAGCCACCTCTTTCGAGACAGTGGCAAGTGTCTTGGAATTCGAGTCGACTATCATCATCTTTCGAGTCAGCATAGAGGGGGTCTGGTCTTAGGTATTGTCTCGAACTTTGAGATTTCGACTTCTATCGGCCTTTAAGTCGACACATGAGGTGTCGTCTCAGTTCGCCACTCAAGTCAACATAGGAATTGTTGTCTCATCTGGTCGACATTGATCTCATCTCGACTTTAAACTGTCATCTCATCTCGTACTGCGTCTCGAGTCGACATGATCTCATCTCGACTTCAAACTATCATCTCATCTCGATTTCGTCTCGGACCGCCTCTCGAGTCAACATTGATCTTGTCTTGACTTCGGACTGTTGCTCGTCTCAGACTTCGAGTCGGTTATCATCACCTCTCAAGTCGACACGAAGGGATCTTGTCTAGGACTCCAAGTCGATTACTAATGCCTTTAGAGTCAACAAGAAGGAGATCTCATATTGGGTCTCGGATCAGACTTCGAGTCGACTACCAACGCCTTTCGAGTTGACATGAAGGTGTCTCCGTGTCTGATTTAGATTTTGACTACCTTTTGAGTCAACACGGGAGGTGTCATCTCATCTGATCAAGACGTCGGCTACCTTTCGAGTCGACACACTAGGTGTCATCTCATTTGGTTACGACGTCGGTTACCTTTTGAGTCGATACAGGAGGTGTCATCTCGTCTGGTTGAGACGTCAGCTACCTTTTAAGTCGACACAGAAGGTGTTGTCTTATCTGGTTGATTAAGATGTCAACTTTTACTCAATTTGTAGGGGTCATCGAATTGTGATTCCCATTATTGATTTGGCTCCTTAATTGATCTTTAGCATCGGATGATTCTTCATAACTCAGATGATGACGTTTATCGCCTTCCTTTCAACTTAAGCTATGTGTGATACCCTATAGGCAATTTTTGATGCCTACACTCTTCAACCCAGTTCCCTACCACAACGTCCACCTTCTTCTTCAACACTTGGAGGATGCATTTGTTGGCAGCCTCTGCAAGTCTGTTGGATTTGGGATGGGCGACTAAGGAGAACTTGAGGTGAATGTTGTACTCCTTACAAAAGCTTCGGAAGCTTCTACTGTCGAACTGGGTGTCATTGTCAATCACAAAGGACCGTGGCACATCAAAATAGTAGATGATGGACTTCCATACAAAATTTGTGATGTTACTCTTGCCAATCTTGGCCAGTGGTTCAACTTTAATCCATTTGGTTAAGTAGTTGATTACCACGATAAGAAACTTCCTCTGTCCCGAATCTAGGGGAGAGGACCTAGCAAATCTAGCCCGCATTGTGCAAATGGTGTGGGACTCAGGATGGATGTTAATTCGATGGTCGCTGCTCACAGAATGGATGAGTAAAGCTGGTGCTTTCTACACTGAGAGACGAGTCATCTCGACTCAGCCAATATAGTTAGCCAGTAGTACCCTTGACGGATGACTTTCTGCGTGAGGGTTTAGGCCCCAGGATGGTTTCCACAGGTACCCTCATGAATCTCCCTGAGCACATAACTGGCCTCTGGTGGTCGAAGGCACTGCAGATAGAGTCCTATACTACTGCTCGAGTATGACATGCGATAGAGCAGTCCATCGATCATGAGGTAGCGGTAGGAACTCATTCGAACACGCCTAGCTTCGATAGGATCTTCAAGCAAGGTGCCCTGTGCTAGGTAGAGGATGATTGGATCTAGCCAGCAGGGCACCGTAGGCATATAGGCAGTGAAAATTGCCTTTACACAAGAGAGCTCAAACCTTGCACATTCGAGTTTGCCTGCGAGCTCAAGGCCAAGGCAAAGCTTGCTTGCGTGCTCAAACCAAGCAGAGCTCGCCTGCAAGCCAAATCTAGCTAACTGTTGAGCTCACCCGCAAAGCTCAATCTCGCCAATTATTGAGCTCGCCCACAAAGCTCAATCTCACTTGTCTATTGAGTTCACCCGCAGAGCTCAATCTCTCTTGTTCATTGAGCTCACCCGCTCGAGCTCAATCACGCCTAATTGGTGAGTTCGCCTATAAAGCTCAACCTTGCCTGTTTGTTGAGCATGCTCGTAGAGCTCGACTTTGCCTATTTATTGAGCTCGCTCGTAGGGCTCGATCTCTCCTGTTCATTGAGCTCGCCCGTAGAGCTCAACTTCACCTGTTTGTTGAGCTCGCTCGTATAGCTCAACCTCACCTCCTTATTTGAGCTCGCTCGTAGAGTTTAATCTCGCCTGTCTATTAAGATCACCCGCAGAGCTCAATCACTTCTCCTTTTTAAGCTCGCCCGTAGAGCTCAACCACTCCCAATTGTTGAGTTCACCCACAGAACTCAACCTCTCCTTATACTATTGAGCTCGCCCACAGAGCTTGATCTCACCTATTTATTGAGCTCGCTCGTAGAGCTCAAGCATCGCCTGTTAGCTTGACTTGCCCGCATGAATCAAGCTTGTCAAATCATTAAGCTCGCCAGCATGAGTTCAACCTCGCCTGAATGCTTCACTCGCCTGCACGAGCCAAGCACGCCTACAGGGAGTTCGCCCACACGAACTCTGCTTACCAACAAACACTAGCTCACACATGGAGGGGCTCGCTAGCCAACCCCGACTATTCGTTAATCTTGCCTGCAAGATCGCCTGAACGTTCAGACAGCTCTCGAGCTCGCCCGTAGCTTTGCCAACCGCGCCTGAGCAATGCAAGCGGGCTGCTTGCTTATGAGAGTGGGCCTACCCACTTTCCATGTTCTGGGTAATGATGAGACATGGCTCTCATCACCCCTATAGTCGTCACATCCCACAGCTAGGAGAGGGCATGGTGCTCCTCACCGATTAGTGATCATATCCCACAAATCAAAGGATGGCTCATGCCATCCCTGGCCTATTTATAGCCCCCTTCACCAACATGAAAGGGGTTCGGTTCAGTTGAAGGAGGGGGAGATCTTCATACTCAAGGCTTGCAATCTTAAGACTTATTGGCTTCAGAGGCTTGACATCTTCAAGGCTCTTCAATCACAGAGGCCTTCATTTAGCTTGGTTTGGGAGAATATTCCTAGCTCTTTGCTTGGATTGTTGAAGTAGACTCAATCTGAACCCTCGGATTTGAAGCTCATAAGCTCTCTGCAAATCCTTGCATTGTAGCTCTCTCCAAGCTCGCGGCTTTGATACTTTTCAAGCCCTGGTATAGTCAAACTTGATCACCCTAGAGCCTCTACTACGCACTGAAGCTCCAACCACAACTTTAAGAAGATCGTCCAAGGGAAGCAAACTCAGCGTGAGTACCGAGGGAGGCATCCTACCGCTACCAATGAACTCACGTTAAATAAGAAGGGTCATTACCTTCTCCTCTGTCGTAAAACATTAATCATTAGTTTGTAATACGTCGATACTTATAAACACAAATGACCCCTTGAGTGGAAAATTAATTTTTTACATCCGACAGAAGATGGCAGTGTGAGAAACCATTCACTCAGATGAATTGGTAGTGGCACAGTTCGACGAAGTTACGGAAGGGACAACTATTGAGTCCCTTATGATCGAGTTCGACCAAGCCAAGTATGAAGAATACTTGTCTTCTTCCTCCTCTGATAGCCATGCATCACACAAGCATTACAGAGTCGTGCATGTAGTCTGACCCTAAATGGTTGAGGCAGCCATGCCCGAGAGCTCTACCCGAGCTAAAGCAGGGGGTTCTATCTCCCCCAAGCCAACTAAGGCCAAGCTGAAAGCCAAGTGAGCAAGCTAAGGGACTACTCGATGGGTTCCCAAGCCACCCACGTAGTCCCCCATGCAAGAGGAGGATGTGGTACGTGTCGATGCGGACTACACCTTCACCGTCGACTTAAGTCTTCCCCTCTCCAGAAGAGCCCAACGGCGATGATGATAAGCTCGCGCCTATCAGGAAGCCTGAACCTCCATTTCCTATGATGGCCTGAATTGTGTAAGAAAAGCAAGACAGGAACGTCCAGGTGGGTTCCCCTGCATTGGCAAAATTCCTAAAACTAGTGAACTTATCATTCCAGGCGAACCTGACATTTCAAGCGAGCCCCTCTCCAGCAGCCGAATTCCCTACTTGGGCAAACTCAGCAACTCAAGCAAGCCCACCAAATTAGGCGGGCTTCGCTCTTCAAGTCGGCTGTCCAAATCAGGCGAGTCACCCAGATCAGGCGAACCCCATGATTCAGGTGAGCCACGCCTTCAAACAGGTGAGCTCCACACAATACGTGAGCTTCGCCCCCAAATAGAAGTAGGCTACAGGCGAACCCCAGCAGGACCATCTAAGAACTAGCCTTAGCCAAAAAGGCAAAGCCAGAACGACTCAAGCGAGCGAACCTCGCCTGAATGAATAGATGACACGAGCTCACCAGCAGTCGGCTGAAGCTCGCTCAAATTCCAGACCTCGCCTGATAAGGCAAGATCGCCTGAATGAACAGACGGTTCAAGCTCGCCAACAGTTGGCTAAAGCTCACCCAAACGCTGGACCTCGCTTATCAAGGTAAGGTCGCATGAAGTCGACACTTGGGAAATTTCCCAAATGTTCTTATTCTGACTCCTTTGAGCCTCTTCCATGCAATTGCACATTTGATCCTTCCAACGCTAGGGGTTGCCACCACCAACCCACAGGAGATCTCAGGGATCATCTAACTCACAAACGCTCTATTCAAGAGGCAAACCCTTAGTGCCATTGCGAGAGGCTCATCCAAGCAATACTCGTAGACTGCCAGTGCACCAAGACGTCGAAGCCATCAGTGTTCGAGAGGCTTTCTCAAATATCTCCTGAGCTAAGACATCCCCACCGAAGACGCCATCGTCAAAAGAGGTGAGCCATTGGTGACATGGAGCTTCCAATAGCCACAGTCAACATGACAGGGAAGGGTAAATCGTGGCATTCAGATTCATTAGATCTTGAATATACCCCAGGATTCAGATGGCCCCCTATTGAAAATAGGGGTGTACACCAACGCACTCACCTTCAAACAGGAGCGGCTATCCCATTTGATTATGCCCGTTTGTTACCTATCTACGACAACGAGGATGAGGTGTGCTCAATAGCAGAAATATCTCAAACCTCAAGCTCAGCCTATAGCAAGCATGTGAAGGTGCACATGGCGGAATCCTCAGAAGACTTGGCCAAGAAGTTTAAGGAGCAGTAGGTGACCATCAACTCTCTGAAAGAGCAGATGGCACATCTTCTGAGCAAGAAGAAGAAGAAGAGAACTTCGCAGAACTGGCAAGGACCCTTGAGGAATAGAGAGTGAGAGTTTACTCCTCCTCATACGACTGAAGAAGAGGATAATCACAGATCACATTTAGATTATTCCCACAAATCTTCACAGAGGATGTCCCGCTCCGGCAGCTCTCCCTGAGACACGTGGCTCGATGAATTCTAGATTCAACTTGATGCCTTGAAGCTCTAAAGAAACATGAGCAAACTGGGGGTGGTCAGACCATATCCACCGAATAGGACATGGTCCCCTACCCGGCAAAGTTCAAGCCGATGAGCCTAGTCTAATTTGATGGTAAGGGATATCCTTCGTAGCATATCTAATATTTCATGTCTCAGACAGGATTTCTCATGGGGAATGATGCAATCCTCACCCGACTGTTCATCGGCACCCTAAAGGGGGTAGCCTTTGAATGGTTTCGCAAGTTAGAACGAAGCTCCATCAAGTCATGGGCCAATGTGGAAAGGTTTTTCTTAGCTTGTTTCTTTGATGATGATATAGAAGTATTGATGGCCACCCTACTTACCGACAAGTAGAAAAAGACAAAGTTGGTCAGCAATTTCGTTAAGAGATTCAAGAATCGGTTGCTTCAGTGTTGAGACTAAGTCTCCTTGAGTACCCTGGTTGAGATGTGCTGCAATAACCTCTCGATCAACATTCTATCCAGAATCGACACGGCGAAAACCCAAACATGGAAGGAACTTATTCGCCAAGGTGAGCAAGTAAAGAACATGATCAAAAGACTGGAAGCCGAAGACCTCAACCCAAAAGCAGAGCTTCAAAACTGAACACCTCTAGGAACCCTCGGTCAAGAGGGAAGGAGATCATGGTTGTCGATTCCACTCCATCCCCTAAACCAGCACAGAGGCAAAAGCCCAAGCCCTTCAAGAAGCACCCACAAATACAATATGACTTCACAGAAGATCAGGTGGTAGCTACCTTCAAGACACTTCTCAAGAGTAACAGGATCAAGCTTCCAAAAGTCATGAAAGCTAAAGACGTGAATAAGACCAATGACCCAAGCTACTGTGCGAACCACAGATTTATCGGTCACCATTCCTCCAAATGTTATATCCTAAGGATAAGCTACAAGCTCTTTACGACGTAGGAGTCCTAAAGAAGGAAAAGGTGCAGAAAACGGTGACTACAAACATGGTCACCCTTCAATTCGGAACGAGTCTCTTGAGATTCATACACCAGCAGGAGTTGTACCTATCCCGAGGCAGAACTGAAGATTGTCAATGATGACCCTTATAATCAACAAGGAAAAGGTTTGGTACCGCAAACATTACCGTTAGGACAGGTGATGTGGTTTATCCCGACCTCCTCGATGATGAGCAATGGACTTCCAATAAGTCTGAAGGCAAGTCTAAGCTTTGTAACATCATTTCGGCAATTTCAGACGATAACAGAGCAGAAGTAGCAACTCTCACCGATTCTGATGAGGAAGTAGACACATTGATCACTCGAGCAGGGAAGGACTTTGCCAAGAACTACCCTCTGATGGCAGAGAGTCCGGCAAGGCTACCAATGGGACTGCCACCGACGATTCAGCCAAGTCCTGACAAGCCGAGTTCAAGTGGTCAACCCTTCCGGTTTGACCTACTTGTGCAGCTAAAAAATATTCCAGCCATGATCACCCTGTATGAGCTCCTACATTTGTCTAGGATGACCCGTGAAGCCCTACGAGAGGCGCTGACTAATTCAGAAGCTTTTGCCACACATTTCTCATCCACTCCTGAAGAAGAGCCAGAAATGGGATGTCCACAATGCTATCAGGCATCCAAACAGCAAATCCCATACATCACTTTCACTCCGGAGGATATGCTCATCAAAAGCATGTCTCACAACCGACCATTGTACTTCATAGGGTACGTAGGTTCATCTCGGATAGATAGGATCCAAGTCAAAAAAAGGGTGCCTCAAAAGTGGTTGTCTTCAACAAACACCATCATCTTTGGCTTTAACGCCATCAAAACCTGACCGCTTAGGAAGATTCACCTCAAATGCTGATTGAGCGACATGAAAACTGAGGTGACCTGCTATGTCATCAACGCAGAACCCTCATACAACATGTTGTTAGGCTGACCATGGATCCATAACAACAGGATAGTCCCATCCATATTACACCAATGCTTGAAATATGTGGACGACTATGACCTAGTGAAGACGGTGGTTGCGGATAAACAGCCCTTCAAAGGGGTTGAAAACTACTTCACCGACTCCCTGCTCTACCATGACTCTAAACCGGGAGACAAGCCACCAGTCGAGGAAGAGGGTAGTGGCAATAAGGCTGATAGCGAGTCTAAGTGCAACGAGGGTCTTATCTTAAACGACATTGAGCCCATTGTAATCGGCTACGAAGGCCTTGCTGTAACCGACGCTGAAAAGGTAGGAGGACTTACCCTCAATGAACAACTCGCATTTGCTTACCTGTCACCTAGTACGGGATCTGTTGAGGATAAGTTCAGCAACTTGATATCGGGATTGTGCTACGATTCTTCCTTGCACTTGCCTATGCACTCGTCATTCGTCACGAACAAGCAGCTAATCAAGTCCTCACAAGCTGTCTTTGTCATACTTGCCCGAAATATTTCTCAATAAGAAATAATCTTCAGAATGATAGACCAACCTACACACACACACACACTGTGGGATGAGTCAGACAAAGACGAACCTGCTCCTCAAATCTCATGTTACAGCCCTATCACAAAATTCATGATGGAGAGGATGGGTTATGACTGCATCCACCAAGAATGCTTGAAGTACGGCAAAGGACGGAAAACACCCCTTTGACCCGCCTATGTTCCCAAAGGGAAGCCTGGCAATTACTATAGCAGAACTCAAAGAGGGCTAGGTTACTCCTCCTCTTCCTTAGAGTTGTACTGCAATTTCGACAAAATATCCAACAATGCTCTCTCAGATGATCAATCGTCGACGTCCTCGACTTGGGATTTAGATGTTAACATCGGGACCCTGTTCAAAGACTTCACGGTCAACATGGCTATGATCAATATCACTAAAATCTAAGAGGATGACCAGATTCTGCTGTATGATGAAGCATAGGATCGCCACATTAGTGCCTAGTGGAGTGGTCACTACGAACAGCGTGAACCACCCGCAGAGAACAAAATACTCCAAATAAATATATGGGACGAGGCAAATCCTAAACCCATATTCATCAGTGATAGCTTACCTCCCCAGGAGAAGGAAGACCTCATATCCCTCATACGAGAATACATCGATATCTTCGCATGGAATTATGAGGACATGCTCGGCCTTGATCCTCATATCGCTATGCTTCGCCTTAACATCGGCTCAGATACCAAACCCGTCAAATAGCAGCAGAGACGGTTTTGTCCACAAATCATGGAGGCGATCGAAGCCAAAATGAAGAAACTGATCAAATCAGGCTTCATTAGATAGGAGCAACACCCTAACTGGGTAGCTAACATTGTTCTGGTTCTGAAGAAGAACGAAAAAATCTGTATCTGCATCGACTTCAGAGACCTCAACACCACATGTCCCAAGGATGAATTCCCTTTTCCCATCAGGGATGTCATCATCGACAACACATGTAGTTTTGAGAGGATGTCCTTCATGGACGGATTCTCAGGGTGATCAAGATGCACCCTGAGGACGAGAAGCACACTTCGTTTAGAACTACGATGGGGGTGTACTGTTACACAGTCATGCCCTTCGGGCTAAAGAACACCGACGTAACCTATCAATGCGCCATGAACACTATCTTCCGAGATCACCTATGGAAAATAGTTGAATGCTACATGGATGACCTGGTTGTGAAGAGTCGCGACAAATACGATCACCTTCAAGACCTGAGAGTCATGTTTAATCTCATGCACTCCCATCAACTAAAGACAAACCCTACAAAGTCATTCTTAGGCATGACGAGTGTCAAGTTCCTCGGATTCGTCATCACGATAAAAGGGATTCACATTGATCCTGACAAAGTGCGAGCTATCCAAGAACTCCAACCACCTAGAAATCTCCGGGAATTAAGAGGAATACAAGAATGTTTAGCCTACATCCGAAGATTCATCATAAATATTTCAGGCAAGTGCCAACCCTTCTCCAAGCTTATGAAAAAAGGCATCTCCTTTGTAAGGGATGAGCCTTGCCAACAAGCTTTCGAGGAGATAAAAAATTATCTCTTGAATCCACCAGTCCTGGCAGCCCTGATCTCAGGCAAACCCTTCTTGATCTATGTACTAGCAATGGAGCATTCTCTCGGCGGCCTCTTAACACAAAACAACGATGTTCGCCATGAGCAAGGCATCTACTACCTGAGTAGGACCCTACAAGGAGCCGAATGGCGATACCCCATGGTCAAAAAGGAATGTCTGACCCTAGTGTTCGCAATTCAAAAAATATGACACTACCTGGTCAGTCAAACCATTCATGTCATCTCCCGAATGAACTCCATCCGAGTTTTCATGACACAGCCCGAGTCCTTGAACTGGTGCCTGGCACGATAGACACTCTTACAATCTTAGTATGACATCTACTTTATGCCGCAAAAGTCTGTCAAAGGATAGGCAATCTATAATCTCATGGTTAGTCACCCACTCAAGTCGAAGGTTAACTTGTTTGAAGACATGCCAGATGAAACCCATGAGGTCAATGCAACCTCATAGGAAGAAGCCTGCCGACTATACTTCAACGGCGCCTCTCGCGTGGGCACTACTGGGTCTATCATTGCAGGTGTAGGGTCATCTTGGTTTCTCTGTAAAACCATGTAATACCCTGAGCTTTCTCATTAACTGAGCCATGTACCAATAATGTGGCTGAGTACAACACACTACTCATCAGACTCGACTTCGCCAAGGAGTTAGGGGTGAAGCACCTCGAAGTCTATGGTGACTCTTAGCTTATCGTCAGATAGATGATGGTGGAATATGAAGTCAAAAATGATGACTTAATCCCATGTCACCAATCAGCCATTAAATTAGCCGAATCATTCGAAAGCTTCCGCATTGAGCATGTGCTCCGTTCTAAGAACACGCATGCAGATGCATTAGTGTCATTAGTAGCTGTTTTCGTTAGAAATTGTTTTCATTATGGAATCTGTGAAACTTTAGTCATTTTATAATGAATTACATAACAAAATAAATAAAATTACAACTTTTTAGAAAATAACACAGGAATCGTTTATCGACTTCTGCTTTTGTAGGGACTTTGCCTGTGTCGGGGGTACGTTAGCCCGTAGACCACTAAATCACAGATTCTGATTGAATAGTGAAGGTTTTAGATATTCTTCCTTCATTTAGAAGCAAGAATAAAATTAGTGAATATCTTATCGAAGTAAGATGAACACTCTTCTCAAGATCAAGTTAAAGCTTAGATCTTAAGGAATTGCCAAAAGCTTAAGTTTTTCTGCTCTATCTTCTCTTTGTGCTCGGATCTCTATCAGTAATGGTCCTAGGGGGTATTTATAGCCCCTAGGAATGTTTTAACTGAAAATAAAATGCCATGGAGTATTTGTGCTTGCGAGACAGTTAGGACTGTCTCGGCGGTCGAGACAGTTATGACTGTCTCGGCTACCGAGACAGCCATGACTGTCTCGGAAAGCCTGAACTGCCCAACCATTTTTTCTATAACCACCTTCTCATGTTCTAAACTCTGTTATTTTGGTAGTTATCAGCATGATTCTCACCCACAATGTCTCCCCCGTTCCTGAACAGTTAATGACCACGTGTCATGCAGTTACTTCAGCAGTTTTTGAACCTTTAAGAGCTGTCTCGCGTGCGAGATAGTCACTACTATCTAACGTGCGAAATAGTCAGCATTGTCTCACGTGTGAGATAGTCAAAACTGTCTCGCATGCGAGACAGCTTAAGACTGTTTCTTTTTTATCTTTGGATGATTTCCTCTTAGATGGTGACATTTATCGCCTTCTCTCCATCTTGAGCTATGTGTGATGATCTATAGGCAATTTTTTATGTCTACAGATACCTCCTCCAAAGTATTTTAGTCTCAATCTACTATAAAGGAATCTGGAATACTTTAGATATGATATACTTTTACTTTGATTCATTAACTTCTCCATATTTCAGTCTATTCAGTTGTTGTTGAATAGCTAAAATTTCTTGGAGCTACGTTTATCACCTGACCGTTGTTGAAATCTTAAACTGAAGCTAGTGTATTGATTTCTGAATTAGCTCGTGTTATTGGGTTAACGATGAACTACTTATCCTATTTAAAATTAATTAGCCAGGATTGTCCTCTAACTTGGAATTAATATGCACCTTGTTTTGGCAAAGTTGTTGATGCATTGAGTGCCATCAGCCTTCATTGCGATAGAGACATAGTTTATACTCATATGTTAATTGGAGTCTACACAGTTTAGGCTCTTAAGGTGTTGGAGCATAGAGAATCAGTTTAAACTCGTATACTCCTTGGAGTTTTTGGGAAATAGTTTAACCTCGTATACTTGTTAGGAGGTTCATGGAGATGCAGTTTATACTCATATACTCATCGGAGTGTTCACGTGTGTTGTACATGGATTGAGGTTGAAAGCACCACCAAATTACATATTCTGCCTGAGACAGTCGTCACTGTCTAGCTCAGAGAGACAGTTTCGACTGTCTCACGTGGTGAGACAGTAAATACTGTTGTGTTGTCCGAGATAGTCGAGACTGTCTCGATCAGTTGAGTCGGGGGTATAAAACCCTGACTTAGGGATTTCTGAGGGTTTTTTACGTCGAATTCTTAGCGATCCTTGGGTGATTTTCTGGCTATTTTCACAAGTTTTCAGCCTCCTCTTGTTCCCTTTGTCCTTAATTTGGGTAAGGCTTTTGTTTGAAGGTGGATCCCACTCAAAGTTTGAAGGATTTCTTGAGTTTTGTTCTCCCTTCAATTTTGTTCTAAAATTTCAACTTTCTTTACGTTTCCTCCATGCATGCACTCCTTTGGGTGTATTTGGTGATCTATCTGTAGATTCTAATCCCAAAACCCTAACTTTCTTGTAGGATTTTGATGGGGGTTATATCTTCATTATGTCGCAGAGGAGATCCCGAGTTTCCTGAGGCCGTTCAGCTTCCCAGGCTGCTGAGAGGGTTGATCCCGCTGCTGCTTCTTACGAGGGTACATTCCTTTTACTCTTTTACAAATTTAAATATCGCATTTTGTCTATTTTATATGTATTTTATCCATTTTTTTCATATAGGTCCTTGTTTGTCATCCTTTGAGATGCATTCGGGAAGAGCTAGTATACTCCTTTAAGGGGATCGACGCTAGAGAGTGCTTGTTTTGCTTGGACAAGACACACTTCAAACTCTACAGGGGTGATTTTATATTATCCCACGTCTTTTGAAAGGCTCTGATATGTCGTTATAATACTCGTGCATAGTAACGCATATCCCTTTTATACGTGTGATAAATAAAAATCGTCACACCTGTTATGAGATGGTGATTCTATCTTATGGAATAAGATACAGCGCCTTCTCTAAAATTTTAGGACTATTCTTACACAATTTATGTGTATTTGTTTCCTTTTTAGTCTATTTTCCTTCTGTAATTTTTCCTACTAGTGAAGTCACGGGTCAAAATAGTGTCACCCATTCTTATTACAAGGGGATTCCGTTAGTCAAGTCAGCTCCTCAGTTTAACTCGAACTATAATGAGGAAACAATGGAGATTCTGCGATGAGCTAATTGTCGTGTTCTGTGACGGTTGATCATGGACGCGGCTTTAACTTCAAAGCAGGACTCAAACCAGTGTGTGAGGAAGCCAGATTTCCTATTTGGTAATTCTGTAAAGGACCCGGAGATTATTTCTTATAGATCTGTATAGTGGTTGCATGGGAGTGGGTCAACATTCTTGTATCTACCTTTGATTCTTCGGGATCATTCCCTTTTGAAGTTCAAAAATCTGGCAGTCGATCGTGAAATGTTTTGGAGACTGATGGAAAACCATGAGCGTGTCCACTATGGTTTTATCGGTAGAGAGGCTTCCACCCCGGGTTCTAGCGACAGAGCTTCTGTACGAGGACTTCACCCCGGTGTCTTAGGTCAAGATAACCTACCCTAGAATGAGATGGTGGCATAAGCAAACACTATAAAGAATAGGTTATCTGTGTTAGGAAGAGAACTCCCCATTAAGAAGTTTAAATGTTATGAATGGGTTCACTATTTTGGAGACAAGTGGTGGACGAGAATGACTCGATACGTATTGAACCGTTGGGGGCAAGAATTAGTAGAACTAGGGTTATCAGTTCCTATTCGCACCAGCATGTATGGTCTACAGATCAGTGTGGACAATTTCTTTGCTTTGTTCGAAATTTATAATCCTGACACCAATACTTTCTTCACCAAGAACGGGGAGCTTGGACTGCCATTACATGAGATGATGAAGATATCGGGATTGCCTATGGGTGATGTTCTGTATCAAAAATTCTTCCCAACGGTCAGTCAGTTAAACAGGATGAAGGATCGGTCGGCCGTGACCTATGATACTCTATGGGAGCTGACATGCCATTACCATATAGCTATGGCCGAAATGGAGACTAAAGCTAAGAAGAGATCTCCTCAGATCAGCTTGAAGCAATTCGCGGATTATCTGTTTAAGAATCTTGAGATTCGTTCAGATGCCGTGTGTGAACTATCTCCTTTGACTCCGAATGAGATCAACCGATTGTTAGAGAGAACAAATGCACAGTCCTACACCTTGTGTTCAGATGACCGCTTTCCTCACGGTACTAAATTTCGTTCTTATTTGTGGCAGGCTGGTGTTAAGATCAACCCAACCACTCTACTAGCCGACTTTTTGGCCATATGGCTAAAGAAGTGTGTCGTCCCCCACCAGCCCTCTGATGCAATGTCGATTGAAGTGTTATATCCGGCCACTCAATTAGTCATGGGTCGTAGATTGTCCTTGCTTCCTGCAATAGTAGCTGATATCCACAATGGATTACAATAATTGGCTCTCGCGTTCACTCAAGAGGGGAAGAAGGCCTCCGCTGAGATATCCATACCGAAGTTGGAATTACCATACACTTATTTGATAACCTGGTTGGTACTTCATCGGTCGGATTTGATGCAAGCTCCTGAGACGGTGGATCCAAGCCTCCCTCTACTGCAGACTCTTGAAGGTTGTAAGTGGGTCAAACGTTAGTGGCTGGATATATCTAGGCACTTTAAAGTCCACAAATGTTAGGAGTTCTTTCCTTGTTTCCCTCAATTCTCTAGGACTTACAATGTGACTCTATTGGATACTGAAGAACCAAGGCAGAACCACACAGTTTTAGACGTCGGCTGCTTTAGGTGGCTAATGAACATCCGACCTAGTTATCTGGTATTCAGGGTGAAGGATGTCTGTCGTATTGAGCCTTATAATCCATGCTGGTTTGCTCATCAATTCGCTATGATCAACTATATATTGGCAACCCGAACCGTTAACTTAGAGTTCAAGGTGGACTTATAGATGGGGCAAGAGCCTGGTTTTGGAGCATCGTCGGTTACACGAATGCTGAATTTGATCTCCCTTTGGAGACGCCTCCTCTGCAGATGACTTTCCTTTACTGTAAGTGGCTGATAGCTACCAATACCATCACTCAATAGAGGAGGATATCTGACTTAGAGGAAGAAATAGTCTCTCGGCGTGCAACAGAAATAGTTCATGAAACCGTGCTTTCAAATAGAGGGAAAGAAACCGCCGAGTCTTCCAGAAAGGGGAAAGAACCTACCCACCCAGTTGATAGTGAAGAAGAGTTTGAGACTGATGAGACCAAAACTTCTGAGGAGGCGGATGATACTGGATCAAGTTCTAAAGAAACAGAAGAAGAGGTTGGCGAGAAAAATGAAGAAGAAACAACCGGTCTTTCGGATTCTTTCTTCGAAAGAGGGTATGTAAACCATTCCATTTCTCACAGGACTCATCATGCTGATCTAGCTCAACCACAAGACGCTCCAAAAAGACAGAAAGAGAGGGTCGTTATGACATATCCCAATCAGATGACGGTAGAGGTCCTTAGTGGAGATGAAGAGGGAGAGGAAGATATAATGCCTCTCGCTCATAGACAGAGATCCCAGTCCTCAACTCAAGCTCAAACTCAAATTCCTCCAAGAACTGAGTTGCACACCAAGTATCGCCATGAAAGATCTGGGGTTGAAGGTGAAGCGCGTCCACTGAAAAGAAGGAAGAAGGTTGCATCTCGACCACGTATTCCTCTTCCTGCTTTAGAGGAAACATCTACCCACAGTGTTCCTTCAAATGAACAAGGTAACGATTCATCTTTATTTTTATTTTATTGTTCTCATATTTCTTAACACTTGAACTTATCTTGCCCTTAATTTCTGTTGGGAGTCAAGAAGAAGGAGAATTTCAGGCTGACACTGCTTCTCCCGGCGGTATGGAAACTGAGGAATCCAGCTTTGTTTAACAAATGCATGACGCGCTTAATGACGAAACTGTTGGTGTTCAAACAACTTCTGACGTTGATCTATCGGCTCTAAGCGCAGGTGTTCGCGGGAAAAATCGTTGCTTTCTTCATCGATTCCATTGCTATCTTAAATAACTGTTTTTTGGTTACAAAGATCCGGTCTTTTTATAAGATCTGGTTACAACGAAAATCAAATAAAAAAAAGAAAAATTACAACTTTTTATCCTTGTTTGTCGAACAAATCACGAGCTCCTGTTTTGCGGTCACTCGCTTGCGTGGGTTCTTCGCCTGCGTCGGGGTTTATCCGTGGACCACCGCGCGATCTAGATCCGGTCGGATCTACATAGTATGACGGGTATTATTTCACGAAGGAAATAATAGCCGGGGGGGATTATTTCACCAAGGAAATAATTGCCCGAATCTCGGGATCAAAGACCAAGCTTTGATCCGGAGTATGCCTGCGTAGATCTGAGATCCGATCTGAGATCTGGTTCCTCTCGAACTCTTGCCTTATTTGGCGTTGACGATCGCCGAGCATCGGGCACCGGATCTGGATGAGCAAGTCCTCAAAGTCCCAAAGCTTCAATCTTTTTTAGATCTGAGCTTTGAATCCAGCAGAGCTTCGCCTCCAAAATTTCCAACCTCTGAAAATGAGCCAACACCCTCCTATTTATAGGCCTCCTTTACTGTGCCCGGGCACAGGTGGCCGAACCACCTAGCCACCCTGAGGTGGCTCGGCCTTGGCCAAGCCACCAAGAGGTGGCTCGGCAGCCGAGCCACCTCGTGGCCGAGCCACCTCAAGGTGGCTCGGCTTTGGCCGAGCCACCAAGAGGTGGCTCGGTTTCGGCCGAGCCTCTCTTGGTGTTGGTTTTTCCTGTCGTGTGTCCGTTTTCCGGTTCTATAGTTGACTTATCCGGACTTTATTCGTTGACCTGATTTGGCAGTAAATCCGGATCCTGATTTGGCAGTAAATCCGTTTTTTAGTTCGGGTTTGAAACTGATCTCGACTCAATCTCGATTCGTCCGAGTCCGCTCTTGGTTGGATGACTCGTTGATTCCTCAACCTGTTAGCTTGATTCCGCACATGAGTGGATTTATTCCGTTATTTGCGTGCGGTTCGTCAGCCTCGTAGCCTCGTTAATCCGCTTCATCGTGTATCACTTGGCTTCGGTGTTGTGGACTAACGATCGTGTTTGGATACGTTGCCCGATGGTTGGTTTGACGTCGTCGAGCTGTGTTAAGGGACCTATAGGCAGTTTTATACGCCTACAGATACCCCCTCCAAAGTATTTCAGCCTCATTCTTTTATAGAAGAGTCTGGAATACTTTGGATGTGATTGTCCCATCCTTTAATTGGTTATGACAGGATATTTGGAATGGCTTCTATTCTTGATTCCTTCAGTCCTCCAGGCTATTCGGTGCTTTGTCGAATGTCTGTAAGGATTCCGGTGCTGCATTTATTGTCTGACCGTCTGTCGAAATTTTGAATTTGAAGTTGATTCTCGATTTCCTGACTTCTTAGCTCGAGTTTGCTGACCATCGATTGTCGGTATTGAATCTTCATTTACAACGCGTTGTCCGGCGTTTGAGCTTCCTTGTGACGCGTTGTCCGGCGTCCAAGCTTCATTGCGATGCGTTGTCCGGCGTTCGACACAGTTTATACTCGTACGTCTTCTGGAGTATACACAGTTTAAGCTCTTAAGGAATTGGAGCGTGGCAGATACTTGAGTCACGAGACCAATCCATAGAATTGATGCGTCAATGACTCGTATTTATAGAATTTTTGACAAATTCTCAGCCATCAACGGGTTTGATGAGCCTTTACCGACAACCGTTTGAGTCGGGCTAGCATGAGGATTGTTTAAGTCCGTTCCGCATGTGACGTTAAGCTAAAAGAGTTAACTCTTTTAGTGCTACGATATTGAATACGTAGACTTCGTCTTTCTCCTATGAAAAGACCAAACAACAACGTGTATGAGACGTTGACTTAGGATTTTTGGCAAATCCTCAGCCTTCAACGGATTTGACATGCTCTTACCGATTACCGTTTGAATCGGGCTTACATGCGGATTTTTTTAATCCGTTCCGCATGTGACGTTGTGCTAAAGGAATGAACTCCTTTAGACTTTGTGCTATGATGTTGAATACATAGACTTTACCATTTGTTACGGGAATAGGCTACCCGGCGACGCGTGTTAGGTGTTGACTTATCCCTACTTAGGCTTCGGGATAAAGGTCCCCAGAATCAGGTTCTGGTATCTCTTTCTACTGGTAAAGACTAAACCGGCGACGCGTGTTAGGCGTCGGTATATCCTTTCTTAGGATTCAGGATGAAATTCCCCATGCGTGTAAGGCATGGATTTTGGTGTTATTAATAACAACCTGCCACAATGTTGAATATGTGGGCGAGTGTTCTTTTTAACGGTTAAGAACTAACCGGCGACGCGTGTTAGGCGCAGACTTATCCCTGCTTAGGTTTCAGGATAAAATACCCCAGAATCGAACTCTGGTGTCTTCTTCTACGGAGAAAGACTAAACCGGCAGCGCGTGTTAGGCGCAGACTTAACCCTGCTTAGGATTCGGGATAAACTTCCTAGGTTGAATCCTAAATTGATAAATTCTTAAAAAAAGGGTTGATGTGGGAAAGGAAGAATTTTATATTCTATTCCCCGAACAAGGAAGGAAGAATTTTATATTCTAGTCCTTGATTCTGGAAAGGAAGAATTTTATATTCTATTTCCAGTACAAAAAAAAAGAAACTAGAAGTGGGATCTCCACTCCGAGAATCCGGAAGATCTAAATAAGCTTACCTTTTATAGGATTGGTTATCTAGATGAGTTTTTCGTTTATCGAAATGAAATTTCAATTTTGGTTATAACCATGAAGAGGTTTAACCAAAGAGAAAAGAGGGGAGCTCTTTCGTTTATCGAAAGGAAACTCTGAATTGAAAGTGGGCCTCTTGTTCGTGGAAAGAATCAAGTGGGGAATTTGTTGGTAGCTTGGACCAGAAAGACAGTTTTGGTGGACTCACTGTCAATTGAAATTGATCAGTGAGGGATTTTGGTAGTAAGAAATAATTTTGGGTTATCCTCTAGAATATTAAGTGTAATATTCTTCGAGGAACTTCTCGATAAATGGGTTATCCTGAATGTACTAGGGATAGTACTTTTTTAGGAACTTCCTATTTATTGGCATTAATTGCCTGACGCCCTCTAGAGAAATGAGACGATATGCACCGTTTGAGTAAACCGTGTCTATCACAAACGGTCCTTCCCATTTGGGTTCGAATTTACCCTTCTTCTTGGAATTGAGGATTATCGGTCGGCGATCAGCGAGGACCAGATCTCCTTCCTTGAAGCTTCTTTGTCGGACTCTTTTGTTAAAAGCCCTAGACATTCTGGCTTGATAAAACTCAATGTGTTGTTGAGCTTCCAAGCGTCTTTCATCCAACATTTTGAGTTTTTCGAGACGTTTTTGATGTTGCTCTTCCGTCGTCATCTCTGTTGCGAGAGCGATCCGAAGGGATTAGATTTGGATTTCCAACGGTAGCACAGCTTCACATCCGTATACCAACGAATACGAGGTGGCTCCCGTAGGTGTGCGTACGGTGGTGCGATAAGCCCAGAGTGCTTCACCGAATTTATCGTCCCAGTCTCGTTTATTGGTCTTCACGAGCTTTGACAGGATCTTAATGATCGTCTTGTTAAAAGCCTCAGCTAATCCATTCGCAGCGGGATAATAAGCTGTTAATGAAACATCTTGAATCTTGAACTTGTCACAGAACCTGACGAAAGCGTTGCTTATGAACTGTGGACCGTTGTCATGAATGATCCGTCTTGGCACGCTGTGTCGGTATATGACATGATGCTTGATGAAATTGATGATGTTGTTCGTCTTCACTTCTTTAAGCGGAATTGCTTCAGCCCACTTTGAAAAGTAATCCGTGATTGCGAGAATAAATCGATCACCTTTGACTGAAGGGGGAAAAATAGGACCGACAACGTCCATACCCCACGTCTCGAATGGCCAAGACGTGGTCGACGTATGTAGACGCTCAGGTGGTTGGTGCATATAATTTGCATGCACTTGACAGGCGTGACATCCTCGGGCATATTCGATTGCGTCACGTACCATCGTTGGCCAAAAATATCCCATTCTCCTGATGCGATCATACAATTTAGGACCAGGCTGATGCGCACCGCATTCTCCTTCGTGTGCTTCCTTAAGAACTTCTTCTGCTTCTTCGTTCAAAAGGCATCGGAGTAGCAAATCATCATACCCCCGACAGTATAATGTATGGGTCTCGGTATTATAGAAGAACCTTGGTGCTCTTCGGCGGATTGATTCTCTTTCTTTTACATCCTCTGGCAGAATACCATATTGGACGTAGTCAATGATGGGAAAACGCCAATCTCGGGACTCAGACCCGATTTGAGTTGAGTTCACCTCCTTGGTGTTTATGTTTCTATCATCTTCCTCTTCGAGATCCATATTGTATATGGGTATGCAGAGTTGATGTGATCTTACTGTGACTAGCAGTTCAGTTTTGGGCGGCTGTGCAAGTGATACTGCTAGTGCTGCCAGTGCATCCGCATAAGCGTTCTGGAGACGAGGGATGTATTCAATAAAGATTTCTTTGAAAGAATCTGCTATTTTGACGGTCCCCTGGTGGTATGGGATCAGGTCTTGGTTCCTGACTTCATACTCTCCACGGACTTGGTTGACTATCAATTGAGAATCCCTACAAGCTTCGAGATATTCGACCCCCAGCTCCTTGGCAAAACTGAGTCCAATGAGGAGCGCGTTGTACTCGGCTACGTTATTGGAGCATGGACCAGTCAGTGAATAAGCCCGAGGCATCACACGTTTCCCCAGGGAAACTAAGACAACTCCAACTCCGGAGGAGACTTTAGGACATCCGGGGGTTACTGCCTTATTAACTGCTCTTGAAGCACCATCGAAGTACAATTGCCATACTTGTTGATGCGACGTGGTGTTAACCTCGTGGGTTTCATCCGTCAAGTCATCATATACTTCTGCCGTATCCGTTGTCGGGCTCGCCGCCAAAAGATCACAAATCGCTTGTCCTTTGACCGACTTCTGCTGTTTGAAGTGCAAATCATACTGGGACAAGAGAAGGGCCCACTTCGCTAACCGCCAATTCATCGAACCCGGTTGCGTCATAAATACCCGTACTGGATTAACGTTAGAGATAACGTAAATCGTCTGTCCAACCAAGTAATGCCGCATCTTTTGTACCGTGAATACCAATGCGAAGCACTCTTTCTCAATCATCGGATATCGAGACTCAGCACCTACCAAAGTCCGACTTAGGTAATAGACTGCTTGTTCATGACCATTATCATCGTCTTGTGCTAATAAAGCACTTATTGAATGGTTCATCGCCTTGATGTAAATCAAGAACGTTTTACCTGATTTTGGTGCGACGAGAACATGAGGATTCGTCAGATATGTCTTGATATCTTCGAGTGCTTTTTGGCAGGCGTCGTCCCAAATAAATGACACACCTTTCTTGTTTAGCTTAGAGAAAGGTTGACACTTCCCAGAAAGATTTGAGATGAACCGCCGGATGTAAGCTAAACGCCCTTGCAATCCTCTGAGTTCTCTTAGATTTCTCGGGGGCTGTAATTCATGTATCGCCTTCACCTTGTCAGGATCAATATGTATGCCTTTAGTGGTGACGACGAATCCAAGGAATTTTCCGCTGGACATTCCAAGGAAGGATTTAGTGGGGTTCATCTTCAATTGATGACTCCGCATAAGATCGAACATCGTCTTCAAGTCCTTGATGTGATCTTCTTTGTTGCGGCTTTTTACAACCAAATCGTCAACATAGCATTTGACTGTTTTCCTGAGATGTTCTTGGAAAATCTTCGTCATTGCTCGTTGGTACGTGGCACCTGCATTCTTTAGACCGAAAGGCATCACTGTATAGCAGAAGACACCAAGGGGTGTTCTGAACGCTGTATGCTTCTCATCATCCGGGTGCATCTTGATTTGGTTATATCATGAAAAGCCATCCATAAAGGATATTCTCTCAAATCCGCATGTATTATCGATGATGACGCCCGTGATTGGGAGAGGAAAGTCGTCTTTCGGACATGCCGCATTCAGGTTCCTGAAGTCGATGCATATCCTGATTTTACTATTTTTCTTCATGACTGGAACAATATTGGCTAGCCAGTCTGGATGTTGCTCCTCTCGGATAAATCCTGAGTCGATTAATTTCTTAACCTCTGCCTCGATGGCTTCCATAATCTACGGACGAAACCGTCTCTGCTGTTGTTTGATAGGTTTGGCATCTAACTTGATATCGAGGCGATGCATTACCACATTGGGGTCGAGCCCTGGCATGTCCTCATAGTTCCAAGCGAAGACATTGATATATTCCCTGATGAGAGCAATTAATTCCTCTTTCTCATTTTGGGAAAGACTACTGCTGATGAATATGGGTTTTGGGTTGGCCTCATCGCCCATATTAATTTGGACTACTTCATCTTCAGTGGGGGGTTCCCTCTGTTCAAACCTATCACCATACTGCATGTTCAGGTGATGAACCCATGGGTCTTCCCACGTTGGCATTTGATCGTCGTCCTTCATTGTGGATAGATCAGCTGTAGTCATGTTCATCATTAGGGCTTTAAATACTTCCCCCAAACTTGTATCGGAGTCCCATTCTGATGAGTACCCATCCTTAGCTTTGTTAGCAATTTGATCGATAACTTGCCAACCACATTCATCATCAGACGAGGAGACATAGCCTAAGCCTCTTTTGTGACGGTAATAATCATCCGGTTTCCCTTTTGGTACATATGCCGCTTTGGCTGGAATACGGGAACCTCGATCAAAGTACAAACCTTCTCCGAGTGCGAAATCATATCCATGTTTTTCCATGAGCTTGCGCACTTCTGGACTATATTTAGATAAATGTCGACCAGGTTTGTCTTCATCCTCATCTTCTCTTAGGAAATGATCTGGTAACGGAAAATTCTCCCCTTTACCGTAAATCACTTCTTTTTCACCTCCTATTTTGGCAGGAACGATCAGGGTTGTTCCGAAAGAATGCTGGAGGTGTTTCTTTGTTTCATAAGATGATCGAAGTGGAGTATGTAAATCGGGATTATCATACAATCCCTTTATCACATCATCAAGAGGCAGTGAGTACTCTAAATCATCATTTATTTCAATATCGGCAAGTTGCCAGTTACAACTGCCATCTGACGATTGTTCATCGTCAAGATTGATTACAAAGGGTACAATGTCATTTAAAACAAAACCTCCATTGTAATCGAATCCGGCTTTGGAATCAGCTTCTTCTCCGCTGTCCGTGCCCTGGACCGATGGTTCAGTGTCGGATTCGTTACCATAAAGGAGAGAATCAGTGAAGTAATTCTCAAACCCTTTAAATGGTTGCTTATCCGCGACCACCGTCCTGACTCTACCATCTGTGTCGGCATATTTCAGACACTGATGGAGAGTGGAAGGAATTATAACATTACTATGGATCCAAGGCCAACCCAGTAGTAAGTTATATGATGTCTCAGCATCAATCACGTAACACGTGACCTCCGTCTTCAGATCATTTGACATTTTATCCGGATCTTTCCCAAAGGCCTTGACCCGCTGGTGTTGAATTCGTAAATGACAGTGCCTGTAGACGCCAATTTGCTGACTAGAATGTTGAGGCTATGCATCAAGCGAAGCGGCATAATACTCATAGCAGAACCCGGATCCACTTGGATGCGGTTGACTTCGCTGGAGCCAATGTACCCGATGAAATACAGGGGTCGATCATGATTCGAATTCTTCGTCTGCATATCCTCTTTGGTGAAGGTAATGCAGGGAAGATTCTTAGCCGCTATATTGCATTGTTGAACTAATAGTTCTGGCTCTTCCGGCACCGGCTTGACCCGAGTAAGGAATGCTTCTGAATCAGCCAAGGCCTCTTGTAAGGCTTCCCTGGTCTCCTTAGATAACCGCAGCAACTCATACAGTGTTATCCGTGCTGGAATATTAGCTAGTTGAGCCATGATATCAAAGATGCGCGGGGTGTTTGAGCTCTCCAGTTTATCTCTTCCAATCGGACGATTGAAACGAGACTGCTTCGGATTCTGAACCTCCTGGGGTCTCTTTTCTTTTTGCTTATCCACCGTCTGTCGTCAAGCCTCTTTAACCGGTTTAGGAACCGTAATCACCCCCAGCTCCGTGAGAGTTTTGGCTGGTCCCCGTTTAGTCACCCCCTGCTCAGCTAACTGATCACTAGGTGACGGATAGTTGAAGTGGTACTGGTTTCCGCTTCTGGTGGCAAAGACTTCTTGTTCTTCTTCAGAGAGCGGGAAGGTAGGAGCTTCATCACCGTCCTCTTCGAAAATTGCAGAAGTAGTATTGCAGGACTTGCCTTTACCCTTCTTGGTCGAGGAAGTCGCCCACTGCTCGTCGTCAATAAGATCAGGATGAACCCAGAGGATTTCGTTGTTTGGGGCTGTGTGTGGCATAAGTCCCTTTTGGCGCTGTCCATATGGATCATCATTCACCATCTTCATTCCTACTTTAGTGACGCGTTTTGGCTCGAACCATGTTGTGGGCACCGATCCAAAGCTGATTGACACTGCATTTGCTCCTACGTTCTTGGACGGCTTCGGGGTTATGACGCCCACATCAATTAATGCCTAGATCTTACCCTTGAGGTGATAGCATGACCTCGTAGGGTGATGGACCGCTCTATGGTACGCGCAGTACTTCGGATCCGTCACTTTGCTGGCCCTTTCTTGATCTACGATCGCCGGCAGCTGGATTTTGTTATTCTCCAACAGGTACTTGAAGATGCCGGGAACTTCATCATCTTTGAAGGAGTAAACTTTGGGAAAACTTGGCTCCGAAGATTTCTGCTTCTGAGGCCGTTGTTGCTGCTGCTGCTGTTGCTGAGGTTGTAATTGGAAAGTTTAGTTAGCATCAACTGCATTAGCATGTGCCTTACCTTTCCCCTTTGGGTTGAAATTCTGCGTTGGAGCATTCGCCGCTTGCTGGCCTCTCTCCGCCTTCTTCCTTCTGAGGAATCGCTCGGCTTGTTCCCCTCGGACCTTCAAATCCTTCCACGTTTTGGATGGTGCTGTCCCCATTGCTTCCAACACGTCCAATGAAAGATTGTTGTGGCAGGTCTGGAGAATGAACTCCTCGGTGATCAGGTCCCGGCAATTCATCGCCTTGTTCTGGAACCTTTTGACGAAGGTGTCGACTAACTCCCCGTCTTTCTGTTTCTCATCCAGCAACGATCCGATAGATATCTCGGTGTCGTCGTTGAAGAAATTGGTGAGGAACTTAGTCTCCATATCGTCCCAGCTGTTCATGCTACCTGGCTTGAGGCGGCGATACCAATCGAAGGTGGCTCCGCGAAGAGTGCCAACGAAGGACCGTACCATCAGAGGTTCATTGCCAGAGATAACCCCCAGATGTGATTTGAAGTAAATCAAATGCTGGGTGGGTGAACCCTTCCCATCAAACGGCGTGAAGTTGATTAAATTGAACTTCATCGGATATGGGATTGATTCTCATTCTCTTGGGTGTGGACAAGGAATGCCCGTTTTCTTCACCTCTTGAGCAGAAATCAACGTATTGATCTTGTTCTCGAGATTTTTGATCTTCAAACTTTCACCTGTGTTTTCGTTAGCACGATTCTGAGGCGGAAGTGTAGCATTGCGACTGGCATCCTCATTACCACCCCCTGCATTGACGGGAGGATTATTGGCATTGTGAGCTTCATCCGTATCCGTGTGCTCATCTTCCTGAACGACCTGGTTACGGCGGCTTGGTTCACCTTGCTGGTTCGTCAGTGCCTGGATTTGTTGCTCATGTATTTCTCTCATATTCTGCATGGCCATCTGCATTTCAAACCTGAAGCTCTCCTGTTGTTTGGCCATGGCTTCTTCGAGCATCTTGGCCACTTATTCTGCGCTTATCATGAATGACTCGCGGGGTTGTCCTTCGCTGGATACGGTATTATCAGATGCAACTGCCGAGCCGACATCTGATTCTTCATCTCCTGAAGGTAATCTTGTCCGAACCCTACCATATGTTGCACGAATGATAGCTCCGGACTGCAGACGAGTTACACGTCGTGGCACCTCTGGAATCGTCTCGGGATTGTCCTGAGCCGATGTTCCTTTGCTGGTCATATTGGTGGTGACCCTCGGAAATTCTCCATCTTCGATCACCGTTCTTCTTCGTCGGAAACGCCTGTGCCTTGGTTTTGGCGTTTCGGTACTAAACCTTTCAAAAACTGAAACTCTTTCGGGGACTTCCTTAATGCAGTTGCACTCAGACAATACCGCCCAGATGAGTTTGGAACAGGGGCATTGAGTTTCTAGCCTTCGAGGACTTCTCTTTCTGGCTTTACTCGTACCCCCAACACGATAGTATAACTCGTCAGTTTGAAGGTCAGAGTAACCTATCGTGTGTTGGCACGATTTCTCAGGTATAACGTCATCGTCATCAGACGATAATGTTTCTTTCTGAGGGCGAACTGCCTTCTTCGGGCTTTCGAGAGTCACGCGCCTCGAAACATGCCTTTGTGGGCGTGAATCCTCAGCGGGCTCCTGGACTTCAATGCGCAGAGTAGTGTGCTTAGTTGCCCTGATCTTTGTCATGTTGAGGGTTGCGGCGACCCCCCAGCATGTTGAATCGTTCGGGGCTTCTTTATTGGACCCAAACGTTCTTGAACTACAGCTTTGCATCGCTCCTCGGGAAGTGGACCGAGGCACTCTAAAACCGACCTCCTTTTCTGAGACGGTCCTGCTGGATCTCCCGGTGATTTAGGTTGGTTGGCCGGAGGTGGAACCTTTGTCGAAAGCTGCAACGGTTGCTTCTTAGCCTGAATCACCGTTTCAGACTTAGGCTTCCAAACTTTGCGAGTTGGTGGTGGTTTCTTGGCCACTTCTTTCTGTAACTTTCTACGGGCTTCTTCGACTTGAGCCCGTGCCTACGCTGATAGTGCGCGGCGCTTGCAAATGCGCTCTTCGAGCGTTGAACGATTCCGTTTGACACCGACCCATTCGTTCATCGACGGCTTGGACGAGCTACCATTCATTTGTTGTTGAGGCTGTTTGTCTCTCTTGTTCTTCAGATCCGCGTTGTAGCAGATCCCGTCAACGGACTCCATTGCCCTTGCGAATTGTTTCGCAAGGCGCTGACGTTGCCTTTGGCGGGCTCTCTTAGAGAGAGTCACCACGCCTTCAATGGCGGATTTGACCTGCTTGGAGGCCGGTGGAACTTCGCCCGATGCAACTTCGGCATCAGTTGGGGCTGGTTCTGCATTGGTATTCTCTATTTCTTCATACCAACGGACTTTCCTCTTGGAGGAGAACTTCTTGGACTTGCGGGGGGAGGTAGATCCGGATGAGGACGATAGGTACTCCTCGAACTTCTGCTGATCGAATTCATATTCGACCTCCTCCATGACCGGGATTGAGATCCGCGGCTATGATGCTCCGATCTCGGCAGCGAGATCGGCGGCTCCCACTGTGGTCGCCAGATTGTTCGCGGGAAAAATCGTTGCTTTCTTCATCGATTCCATTGCTATCTTAAATAACTGTTTTTTGGTTACAAAGATCCGGTCTTTTTATAAGATCCGGTTACAACGAAAATCAAATAAAAGAAAAGAAAAATTATAAATTTTTATCCTTGTTTGTCGAACAAATCACGAGCTCCTGTTTTGCGGTCGCTCGCTTGCGTGGGTTCTTCGCCTGCGTCGGGGTTTATCCGTGGACCACCGCGCGATCTAGATCCGATCGGATCTACGCAGTATGACGAGTATTATTTCATGAAGGAAATAATAGCCGGGGGGGATTATTTCACCAAGGAAATAATCGCCCGAATCTCGGGATCAAAGACCAAGCTTTGATCCGGAGTATGCCTGCGTAGATCTGAGATCCAATCTGATATCCGGTTCCTCTCGAACTCTTGCCTTATTTGGCATTGACGATCACCGTGCACCGGATCTGGATGAGCAAGTCCTCAAAGTCCCAAAGCTTCAATCTTTTTTAGATCTGAGCCTTGAATCCAGCAGAGCTTCGCCTCCAAAATTTCCAACCTCTGAAAATGAGCCAACACCCTCCTATTTATAGGCCTCCTTTACTGTGCCCAGGCACAGGTGGCCGAACCACCTAGCCACCCTGAGGTGGCTCGGCCTTGGCCGAGCCACCAAGAGGTGGCTCGGTTTTGGCTGAGCCTCTCTTGGTATTGGTTTTTCCTGTCGTTGTGTCCATTTTCCGGTTCTATAGTTGACTTATCCAGACTTCATTCGTTGACCTGATTTGGCAGTAAATCCGGATCCTGATTTGGCAGTAAATCCGCTTTTGAGTTCGGGTCCGAAACTGATCTCTACTCGATCTCGATTTGTCCGAGTCCGCTCTTGGTTGGATGACTCGTTGATTCCTCAACCTGTTAGCTTGATTCCGCATGTGAGTAGATTTATTCCATTGTTTGTGTGCGGTTCGTCAGCCTCGTAGCCTCGTTAATCCGCTTCGTCGCGTATCACTTGGCTTCGGTGTTGTCACGCCCCGCTTCCCAAAATACAGGGGAATCGGGACGCGAACAAGCCCGCGACGTATTAGACTGAGAAGAGATAAGTGCTAGACCCCGTCTTCTCAATCTAATACGCTAAGCGTCTGGAGATAAAACAAAGCGAAGTCACAGGTCCACGATCATAATAGCAAAAATATAAAGACAACTCAGAGTAAAATAATACATATCACAAATGAATATCATCCCAGACATAAAATACGGGTCAAACATGCCCTTATACAAGACTATCTGAACGAAATACTGAAAATATAAAATACAATGATCCAGC
>BQKN01054342.1:13049-36231 GCA_022839385.1 Asparagus kiusianus | reverse complement strand
GGGATTGATTGGAAATTGATTAGGGGGATTATGGTAGGAATTCAAATAAGAGAAAATTAAGGGGAAAAAATTATGGGAATATATATATTTATTTATTTATTCATAATATTTAAAAAAATCATTATAATAATAATTAACCATATAATAATATTAATAAATAAATAACATCTAAATATTTATATATTTATATATGTACTAACAAGGTCACTTATAATATTAGCTACAAAATGATTATATATAAAATCATTAACCCATAAATTAATATTTAGCAGAATTAATAAATATAGGACTATATATATTTTATTATTTATTTATTTTGAAAACTCAGAAAATTCCAAAAATTAGGAAAAATATTAATAAAATATAATATAATATTTTAAATACTAGAAAAATTATTTTAATACGTATCGAAAAATCACGGTTGTTACAGGTGTTGTGGACTAACGATCGTGTTTGGATACGTTGCCCGATGGTTGGTTTGACGTCGTCGAGCTGTGTTAAGGGACCTATAGGTAGTTTTATACGCCTACAGCAGGTACGGGTATTTCTCTATTTGGAGGGTAATTCCGAAAGATGAATGAGTCAGAATGCGTACCTCTTCTAATGACCTGTGCACTTTATCTCTTTTTAGTTAAACTAAAAGAAGCGGGTACAAGTAACGGAGCCATCGAATCCATCCCAGTCAATGACGGTAAAACTAATCTCCATTTTGTGTAGGTTCATATAAGTATATATGTTATTTATGATCCAGCACATTCTGTAGATGCTATAATAAACGAACCGGCTGGAGAAGAAACCACTCATGCTACTGAGGTCGAGGATCTTAACGAGCACAACCTCAATCTTGATCTCTCAGAGAACGACCATCAATATATCTCTGATTTATTATCGGGGAAAACTCCTAGTACAGCCACAGGACCAACTGTTGGAGTTAGTTCAACTGAAGCAGGTTCCTCTGAAGGTAATGGCTTTTATTTTATAAGCTTCATTATCTCTTTGTCATTTAACTTTGAATAATCATATAAGTGTTTGAATTATAGGACCAGTTGCTGAAACCGATACTACTATAATTATTGGAACATCTGATCAACCCGAGGGTCATGGCTTCTTGTCGTTGGCAGGAATCGAAGTCAACATTCAATCATCAATTTCTGAATCTCAACCTCCCACTCCTTTAGACCCGATGATGATAGAAGCTACTGTCACCCCCTAAATTAGTCCTGTCATAACAAATGCAAGACCAACCGAAGAAGTTAGTACGTCAACAGCTGTTGTATCTAGAGTTGGTGAGATTTATCCATTGCTTGTTTTAAACTTCTGATTAATATTCCAGCATAGTCATTGTATATTTTTTCCTTGCAGAATCTTTAGTCCTTTCCCTCAAAAACTTCATCGGTTCGGATCCGACGTTTACGCAGGTTCTGACTGTCCTGTCGACTAATGTAGCGGGTACGTCGATGGTTGTTATTCCTGAAACAACTCTAACTACTCAAGGAGTCGAATTGACATCCTTGAGGCGAGAAAGCCATGCTGAAGGCTCTACTATTAAACTCGGTGCCTTTCATTAGACTTTAAGTTTCAAACATTAATTCAAGTATTCTTTCGAGCACTTATTTCCTTTCCTCTTACTGTAGTACCTCCTTCAACATTACTTGAGTCTATCAAAGCTTTAACGTCCGATGTGGATCCGGATAAGGCGTTTATCTGTTCAGACATCCAAAGTTTTTTTATTTCCTGAACCTCATGATTGATCGAATTCATCATCAAGGGTCATCCTTTGATAGCTTTAGGAGGTCACTTGATCGACATGTAGCAGGAATTAGAGAAGATAGATATCCTGAATTGGTTGATTCTATTAAAGCCTACTTGGTTCAACTGAAACAACAAGTTGAACACCTGAGGGATCTTAAGATCAATGGGGTTTCTTCTTATGTATCAGCTCAAATGGATCTCAAACTGTAAGAGTGGCATGCCTCACAAAAATTGATAGAGCTCGAGCTTCAAAAGTTAAGAAATCGTATAACCCAGATGAGATTGGGTATCACCAAGAAAGTGCAAGCTAAGGCTAATTTACTCCAATCCTTAGAACTACGTCGAGCTCATATAGCCTGCTTGGAAAAAGAGCTTGTAGAAGCTAAAGACGCTGAGAGTATCCTAAAACTTGAATTTGGTTGAAGCTAAGCGTGTCGAAACAGACTTATTCTGACAGCTAGAACTTCAGGATAAAAGCTTACCGAGACGGAACAAGAAGTCCTCCAAGCTCGGAATACCAGCGAAGAATCCTTAAGAGCTAACCTAAAAGCTAGATTTGAACAAGCTTATGCAGAAATGCTATCAAAACTCGAAGGGTAAATTTGTAATTAAAAGTTATGTTTAGATTAAAAGAAAAACTTTTCTCTTGTAATGACACTTTTCCCGTACTAAAAGTTATTCTTATGAATAAAGTGAACTCTTTTGCTTATTGAAATTTTATTATGATTACTCATTCTTATTTAGAATAAATAAACATAATACTCATAGGATTTTTGGTAAATCCTCAGCCATCAACGGATTTGATGTGTCTTTACCGACTACCGTTTGAATCGGGCTAGTATGTGAATTATATAGATCCGTTTCACATATAATATTAGGCTAAAAGAATTAAACTCTCTTAGGCTTTAAACTATAATATTGAATATGTAGGCTACATGTGTTAGATGTAGGCTTATCTCTAATAAGGGATCGAGATGACGTCCCCCATGCGTGAAGGGCATGGATTAAGAAATACAAATAGATTATATTTTCTTAGTAGAAGAAAATAAACCTGCAATTGGAGAGAGAGAATTTTACATTTTATCTCCTAATCTCTTTTTTGTTGGTAGAGATAAACCCAAAATCAGAGAGGAAGAATTTTATATTCTATCTCCTGTTCTCTTTTTTGTTGGTAGAGATGAACCCAAAATCGGAGAGGAAGAATTTTATATCTATCTCCTGGCCTCTTTTTTTTGTTGGTAGAGATGAACCCAAAATCAGAGAGGAAGAATTTTATATTCTATCTCCTGGTGCAAAGGAAACTCAAAGTAGGATTTCCACTTAGAGAATCTGAATGGGTTTGAATAATCCTAACTGTCATAAGGTTTGATTACTCAACTTAAAAGTGGACCTCTCATTCGTGGAATGAATCGAGAGGAGATTTTGGTTTTGGTCCTAACTATAAGAAGATCTAGCCAAGTAAGAAATAGGAGCGGGGTACAAGTAACGATAGGAATGTCGACTTGTACACATCACTCGGTAGGAGTTTTCGGGTTTAAACACAAGGATTTGACATAAAAGGATTCGTTGATTTCTATGGATCAGTAAATTGAACTTTTGAATAATGTATCATAATTTTAACATTAGGAGTGTTAAAGATTAGATACATTGGGAGTTTAAAGGATTTCAATCTGTGAAGGATTTTTGTGGTCTCATCATTAATTAATTTGATCGGTGAGGGATTTTGTGGTATGGGGTTATGAGTCATCGCTCACTCCGTGATTGCACCATGGGACTTTATTGAGGAAAGATCAACTATCTTTTGTCGTTGAATCTCATCTCACAAAATGCTTGGAAAATCATAACGAGAGGTTCTTAATTATTATGGAAATAATTAGATAATCATAGTGAAAGAGTCTTAATCGTTTTCATGACAATTAAGAATGAATTATTCAAATGATCAGTTTCCACCTAGAACAATCAACTGATCTCAGGTTATCCTAAAAAAATACCATGTACAGTATTCTCTAGGAACTTTCCATTTAAATAGGTTATCTTGAATATACTAAGGGTAGTATTTCGTCAGGAACTTCTCATTTATTAGTATCATTAGTTTGTTGTCATCCTGAGTGATCAGGCGATACGAACCATTTGAATAGACTGTTTCTATTACAAATGGCCCTTCCCATTTGGGTTGGAATTTTCCTTTCTTCTTGGAATTGAGAAATAGGCCTCCGAACGGTAAGAACCAGGTCTCCTTCCTTGAAGCTTCGTTGTCGGACTTTTTTATCAAAAGCACGAGAAATTCTAGCTTGATAAAATTCGATTTGTTGTTGAGCTTCCAAGCGCTTCTTATCTAACATCTCTAACTCCTTGAGGCGTTTTTGGTGTGTTCTTCCATTGTTATTCCTGTCGCGAGAGCGATACAGAGAGAGGGAATTTGTATTTCTAAAGGAAGGATAGCTTCGTATCCATATATTAAGGAATATGGGGTTGCTCCAGTTAGCGTACGGACAGTTGTACGATAAGCCCACAGAGCTTCACTAAGTTTGTCGTCCCAGTCTCTTTTATTGATTTTTACAAGTTTTGCTAAAATCTATATAATTATCTTATTAAAAGCTTCAGCTAATCTATTAGTTGTGGGATTATAAGCAGTCGACGAAACATCCTGAATTCCGAATTTACTACAGAATTTGATGAATGCGTTACTAACGAATTGAGGGCCATTGTCGTGCACTATTTGTCTCGGGACACCATATCGATATATGATATGGTGTTTAATGAATTTGACAACATCGCTCGTTTTTACTTCTTTAAGTGGAACTTTTTCGGCCCATTTTGAGAAGTAATCGGTGATCGCCAGGATAAAACGGTCACCTTTAACTGAATGTGAGAAAATAGGACCTACAATATCCATTACCCATGTTTCGAATGGCCATGATGTCGCTGATGGGTGTAAATGCTCCGGAGGCTGGTGCATATAATTTGTATATACTTGACATGCATGACACCGTCGGGTGTAATTAACTGCATCCTTTATCACAGTTGGCCAGTAATATCCCATTCTCCTAAGTCGGTCATAGAGTTTGGGACCGGTGCACTACATGTTCCATAGTGCGCTTCTTTGAGTGCCTCTTCCGCCTCTCTACTAGATAGAAAATGGAGTAATAGACCATCATACGAATGTTGATATAATATTTTTGTCGTAGTATTGTAGTAAAATCTAGGTGCTCTTCATCGAACCGAATCCCTTTCTTTTACATCTTCAGGTAAAATACTATGTAGGACATAATCGATGATAGGCAAACACCAATCTCGAGCTTCGGGTACAACTCTCGTTGAGTGTGCTTCTTTGACAATCGAAGTGTAGATTAGCACAATAAGCTGGTAAGTTCTCACTATAATTAATTGTTCTATCTTGGGAGGCTGTACCAAAGATACCGACAGTGCTGCCAATGCATCTGCATATGCATTTTGGAGATGTGGAATGTACTCGATGAAAAATTCTTCAAACGAACTCACCATCTCAATGGCTACCTGGTAGTATGGAATCAGATCTTGATTTCTGACATCGTACTCTCCTCGTATCTGATTGACTACCAGTTGAGAATCACCAAAAGCTTCAAGGTATTCGACCCCCAGGTCTTTAGCAAAATTAAGTTTAATTATTAATGCATTGTACTCAGCCACATTATTAGAGCATGGTTCGGTCAACGAGTATGCTCTGGGCAATACATGTTTTTCCGGGGAAACTAAAACGACCCCCACTCCTGAGGAAATTTTAGAACACCCGAGAGTGTCTGCTACGTTAGTTGCTCGGGAAGCTCCATCAAAGTATAATTACCACACTTGTTGATGTGATGTGGTGTTAACTTCATGAGTTTCATCTGGCAGATCATCGTATAATTCGGCTGTATCTTTTGTAGAGTTTACCACCAAAAGATCGCAAATAGCTTATCTCTTAACTAATTTTCATTGTTTAGAATGTAAATCATATTAGGATAAGATTAAGGCTCACCTGGCTAAACGCCAATTCATAGAGGCCGGTTGGGTCATGAATATTCGAATTGGGTTTACATTGGAAATGACATAAATTATTTGTCCAACTAAATAATGTCGTATTTTTTGGATCACGAATATCAGGGCGAGGCATTCTTTCTTGATCAATAGATAGTGAGATTCAGTTCCTATCAGTGTACAACTTAGATAATACACAGCTTGTTCATGACCATTATCGTCATCTTGTGCAAGCAATGCACTTAACAAATGGCTCGTCGCTTTGACATAAATCAAAAACGGTCTGCCCGATTTTGGTGCAACGAGAATAGGCAGGTTCACTAGATATGTTTTGATATTCTTGAATGTTTTTTGATAGGCTTCATCCCAAATGAATGACACGCCTTTCTTTGTGAGTTTAGAGAATGGCTGATATTTTCCTGAAAGGTTTGATATGAACCAACGGATATACGCCAATCGACCTTGCAACCCTCTGAGTTCTTAAAGATTTCTCGGGGGTTGTAATTCATGTATCACCTTCACCTTATCAAGATTGATGTGAATACATTTTGTAGTGATGATAAATTTAAGAAATTTACCACTGGACATTCCAAGGACGGACTTAGTGGGATTCATCTTCTACTGATGATTCCTCATAAGATCAAACATCGTCTTTAAATCATTAATGTGGTCGTTCTTGTCACGGCTTTTAACAACCAGATCATCAACATAGCATTCGACGGTCTTCCGAAGGTGTTCCTAAAAGATTTTCTTCATTGCTCGTTGGTATGTAATGTCGGCGTTCTTTAGGCCAAAAGGCATGACTGTATAACAGAAGACACCAAGGGGTGTTCTGAATGCAGTATGCTTTTCATCATCCGGGTGCGTCTTGATTTGATTATATCCAAAAAATCCATCCATAAATGACATTTTCTTGAATCCGCATGTGTTGTCAATAATGACATCCGTAATTGGTAAAGGGAAGTTGTCTTTGGGATAGGCGGTATTCAGATCTCTAAAGTCAATACAGATTTTGATTTTTCCATTCTTTTTAAGGATTGCAACGATATTGGCCAACAATTCAGGATATTGTTCTTCTCTGACGAAGCCTGAATCAATCAATTTCTTGACTTCAGCTTCTATTGCCTCCATAATTTGCGGACGAAACCGTCCTTGTTGTTGTTTGACAGGTTTGAAATCCGATTTGATGTTAAGGCTATACATTGCCTCATTTGGATCAAGTCTCAGAATATCTTCATAATTCCATGCGAAAACGTCGATATATTCTCTAATGAGGGCGATTAATTCTTCTTTCTCATTTGATGGAAGATTGTCTCTAATAAATATAGGTTTCGGATTAACCTTATCACTTATATTAATCTGGACTACTCTATCCTTAGTAGGAGGTTCCCTTTGTTCGAATCGATCACCATATTGAATATTCATGTAATGTATCCAGGGGTCTTCCCATGTGGGTAATTGATCATCTTCTTTGGTAGTAGAAAAATTGACTGTGGTCATATTCGACATTAACCCTTTGAACATTTTTCCGATACTTATGTCGGAATCCCAACTTGAAGAATCAGACGAATACCTATTTTTACTTGTTAGCTGGTTGATAATTTGCCAGCAACATTCATCATTAGATGATGAAACAAAACCCAGACCCATCCTATGGCTGTAGCAATTATCAAGTCTTCCTTTCGGTACATAGGTAGGACGGGGTGGAACCCTGGCACCTTGACCAAAACGAAGATCTTCACCGAGCGTGATGTCATATTCTTGCTTCCTCATGTAGTTGCTTGCTTGTGAACTATACTTGGAAAAATGCCGCCCGGGCCCTTCATCATCCGAATTGGTGTCCAAGAAGAGATCGGGGGTTAGGGATGACTCTCCTTTTCCAAAGATTATTTTTTTTCACCCTCTGTCTTCGCAGGTAGGATTATAGTTGTTCCGAATGAATCTTGGATGTACTTCATCATCGTACAAGACGAATGAAGTGGCATATGTAGGTCAGGGTTATCACATAATTCTTGTATTATATTATCAAGACCATGTGCGTACTCTAAATCATTATTTATTATTTCATCGGCAAGTTGCCAGTTATAACTTTTATCCGACGATTCGCCACTGTCAAGATCAATTACAAGAGGTTCAATATCATTTAATACAAGACCTTCACTATAATCGAGCCCAGCTTTGGTATCAGCTTCTTCTCCGTTGTCCATACCGTGGACCAATGGTTTAGTATAGGATTCGACACCATAAAGAAGGGAGTCAGTAAAGTAATTTTCTAACCCTTTAAATGGTTACTTATCCGTGACCACCGTCTTAACATCGTTGTTAGTGTCAATATATTTCAGACACTAATAGAGTGTGGAAGGAACTATAACATTACTATGGATCCAAGGGCGACCCAACAGTAAGTTATAAGAGTCTCTGTATCAATCACATAACAAGTGACTTCTAACTTCAAGTCTTCAATTTGACATTTCACCCGGATTTTTCCCAATGGTCTAGACCCACTGGTGTTAAATCCATAGATAACGGTTCCCGTGGAGGCTAATTTGTTGGCAGGAATCCCTAAGTGGTACATCAACCGAAGTGGCACGATACTGACAGCGGAACCCGTGTCAACTTGGATCCGGTTATAACGCTTGAGCCAATATATCCGGTAAAGTATAAAGGCCTATCATGCTTCGAGTTCTTCACTTGCATATCATCTTTGGTAAAAGTAATGCAAGGAAATTTTGTGGCTGCCAGGTTACAGTGTTGAACTGATGATTCTGGCTCTTCAGGGGCTAGCTTAATCTGAGTAAGAAATACCTCAGAATCAGCTAATGCTTCTTGCAAAGCATATCTAGTAACTTTTGAAAGGCGCAGTAATTCATACAGCATAATTCTTGCTGGGATATTAGCTAACTGAGCCATGACGTCGAAACGATATGGAGCGTTTGAACTTTCTGGTTTATCTCTTCCAATCCGTCGATTAAAGTGAGACTGCTTTGGAATTTGAACTTCCTTATGTTGGGATTCTTTCTCTTTTTGTTTAGCTACCTTTTGAGATTTTTCGGCCGCCACGGGCGGAGTTGTAGCTACCCCTAACACTGTCAAGGTTTTAGAAGGTGCAGCTTTTACCACCCCGTACTCAGCTAATTGCTCAGATGCGCTTGGGTAATTAAAACGGTATTCATTTCCACTCCTAGTAGTAAAAGATTCTTACTCCTCTTCAGAAAGCGGTAAAGCTGGGATTTTTTTATCATTTTCTTCAGGAACTACCGAGGCTCCATAACAGGACTTCTCTTTTCCCTTGCCTTTCAATTTCTTCTTAGACGCGGATGTTGTCCACTGTTCATCTTCAAGCAAATCAGGATGAACCCAGAGGATTTCACCATTTGGAGTTGTATGTGACACAAATCCTCTTTGGCGCTGTCCATGAGGGTCATCGTTGACGATTTGCATTTTAACCTTTAATACAGGTTCGGGTTGAAACCAGGATAAAGGAACTGAACCAAAGCTAATAGATATTGTATTTGCACCTACTTTCTTTTCCTTCATCTTCACAGTCATAATACCCACATCAATCAAGGTTTGTATTTTGTCTTTTAGGACATAACACGCCTTAGTAGGATGATGGATCCTTCTGTGATATGCATAATATTTCGGGTCATTCGCCTTCTTGGCTTCTTCCTGATTCGTGATCGGTGGAAGTTTAATCTTGTTGTTGTCTAAAAGATATTTAAAGATGACTGGTACTTCATCGTCCTTGAAAGAATATTCTTTCGGGAACCTAGGTTCTAAAGTCTTGGGTTGTCTCGGAGGCTGCTGATTTTGATGTTGTGCCAGCTGGAAGGATGATTGTTGCAGTTGTTGCTGAGGTGATTGTTGTGACGTTTGGTAAGCATCAATAGCAGTCATAGGTCCCTTTCCTCTACCTTGAGAATTAAAATTCTACTTTTTAGAGTTAACTGGCGGTTGGCCTCTCTCAAGTTTCTTCCTCTTGAGGAATCTTTCGGCTTGTTCACCCCTCACCTTCAATTCTTTCCAAGTTTTGGAAGGTACAACTCCCATGACTTCTAGGACATCCAAAGAAAGATTGTTGTGGCATGTCTGAAGGATAAACTCTTCAGTGAGTGGATCTTGACAATTTACCGCTTTGTTTCAAAACCGTTTGACGAAGACATCTATGGTTTCTCCATCCTTCTATTTCTCATCTAGCAAGGTGCCAATTGAAGCCTCGGTATCATCATCGAAGAAATTGATAAGAAACAATCCTTCTATATCATCCCAGTTATTGATACTCTCAAGCTTAAGATGGCGGTATCAATCAAAGGCATGTCCACGAAGGGTTCCTACGAATGATCGGACCATCAAAGTTTCATTTCCAGATATTGCACCAAGATGAGATTTGAAATAGATCAAGTGTTGAGTGGGTGAACCCCTGCCATTAAAAGGAGTAAAGTTAATTAGACTAAATTTTAGGGGATAAGGAATCAAATCCCACTCCCTCGGGTATGGATACGGGATGCCTATTTTCTTCACTTCCTGAGCTGTCATCAGAGCATTGACTTTGTTCTCAAGATCTTACATCTTCTTATCTTCCTCCGTATTCTTCTTCAAATAAATTTGAGAAGGTAGAGTAGAAGACTTAACCGGACCGCTCTCCGAATTGTCTTTATTAGGAGGAGGGTCAACAAAGATAGTTTCATCCACCTTATGGTCACTATCAACCTCAGTTATACGCACAGGTATAGCATCACGCCTGCTAGATTCAGCCTTTTGACTTGATTTTGGCTATTGTTGATGTTGTTGCGCTTGCAAATCCCTCATCTATTGTATTGTCAACTCCATCTCAGTCTTGATTTCAGCTCTGATTTCTTACGTTGTTTAGCCAATGCTTCCTGTAATATCTGGGCTAATTGATCCGGTGTAATCACAAGTCATTCTCTGACTTGTCCAACACTGGATACTATATCATCTGAGGCAACTGCAGAATAAGTATCTGAGAGTTCTTCGTCTGAAGATAACCCTTCATGCATTTTTCTATAATCTCTGCGTTGATTGGCCCTTCGCTGTAGCCGTGACATTCTTTGAGAGAGACCCTAATCAACTCTCCCTCCCGAAGAGAAATTTGGATCAGGGTTGATTGAATGTTGCTTTCCCCTGTCGGTCATGTTGATAGTGACCTCTGGAAGCTCATCTTTTTGCACAGTGGATTTCTTTTTGTTGAAACGTCTCACTTTCAATTATAACATCTTAGTAGAAAGTCTTTGAAATACAGAGATTCTTGTTGGTTCAGCTTTGGAACAATCGCATTCCGACAATACTATCTTAATGAGCCTCTCGCATGCGCAATGAGACTCCGCTTCTCAAGTATTTGTTTTTCGTGATTTATTATTTTGATAGTACAGCTCATCATTATCATGATTTGAGCAACCTATCTTCGATTTTTGAACCTTGTTAACATGCACAGGATGACTTTTCGTCGCCTCTGAGCGATCCAAGGTTGAATACTTAAATCCACCCCCCTTGCGTGCGTAGAGTCTTTGTAGGCCCTAAACGAGAGTGAATTGGTATTTTCTCATTTTAGGTTTGTTTTATTCTGATCGGAGGATACTTATAAGCCCCACTGTGAGGATTCACTTGGGGTTCATTCATCGGACCCAAGCATTCTTTAACCGGAGCTTTGTATCGATCGTCAGATGAGGGACTAAGGCGGTCAGCCATTGTGATCTTGAATCTTGAGAGGTCAGGACTGACCCATGGCTTCACTGGTAATAGAACAGATATGGTCGTAGTAGATGGATCAGGAATGGACATTGGTGTTGAAGGGTAGACTTTAGGAATTTCTCTTTGGCCGAGACAGTGTTCACCACCGCGATTGAATGATGAGTCCCGTTGATCCAATTTTTGCACAAGTTCAGATTTGGGAATCCAAACTTTGCGATTCTTTGATGCTTTCTTAGATACCATTTCCTTCTTCCCTTCTTGTGTTTGTTGACGAAAGGTACGAGCACGAGCGGCGTTTGCACGACGCTTCTGTATACGATCTTTGAGGGTCGAACGAGCTCTTTTGACAAGAGTCCATTCTTCTATTGTGAGTTATGCAGAAATGTGATTGGTTTGCCACTGAGGCAACTGGACCACTCTATGCTTCCTCGACTCTAGGTCTGCATAGTAACGAACCCCGTCAGTTTGTTCTAAGGCCTTCGCCAATTGACGAGCACGGCGCTGATGGTATCTCTTATAAGCCCTCTTCGTCAATGATGGTAAGCTTTGATTCAATGACTCCTTAACTGGGGAAGGGTCATTTGGAGAAGATATGTTGCAAGCAGAATCCTTAGCAACAATCGGGAAAAAGTCTTCACACGTAGTCTTCATCAGAGTTGAAGACGGGAAAACCTTCTTGGAAGACGAAATCTTCCTGCATTTATAAGGTGAGGAAGATTTTGAGGATGATGATGATAGATACTTCTCAAATTTTGCCTGATCAAACTCATATTCGATCTCTTCATTAATTACAATCTTGATCAGCTATAGCACGACGGTCTCGGTAGCAAGACTGTTGGCTCTCACTGTTGTTGCCAATTTGTTTTCGTCAAAAATTATTTTTATTATGGAATCCATGAAACTTCAGTCGTTTTACAATGAAGTACACAACAAAATAAATAAAATTACAATTTCTTAGAAAATAACACAGGAATCATTTATCAACTTCTGCTTTTGTAGGGACTTTGCCTGTGCTGGGGGTGCGTTAGCCCGTGGACCACCAAATCACAGATTCTGATTGAATCGTGAAGGCTTTGGATATTCTTCCTTTGTTTAGAAGCAAGAATGAAATCAGTGAATATCTTATCGAAGTAAGATGAATACTCTTCTTAAGATCAAGTCAAAGCTTAGATCTTAAGGAATTGCCAAAAGCTCAAGTTTTTCTGCTCTATCTGCTCTCTGTGCTTGGATCACTATCAGTAATGGTCCTAGGTGGGTATTTATAGCCCTTAGGAAAGTTTTAACTAAAAATAAAATGCCATGGAGTATTTATGCTTGCGATACAGTTATGACTGTCTCGATGGCCGAGACAGTTATGACTGTCTCGTCTCCCGAGACAGCCACGACTGTCTCAAAAAGCCTGAACTACCCAGCCATTTTTTCTATAACCACCTTCCCACATTCTAAATTCTGTTATTTTGGTAGTTATCAATGTGATTTTCGCACATAATATCTCCCCCGTTCCTGAAAAGTTAATGGCCTCGTGTCATGAAGTTACTTCAGCAAATTTTGAACCTTTGAGAGCTATCTCGCGTGCGAGATTGTCAGCACTATCTCGCGTGTGAGATAGTCAAAACTGTCTCACATGCGAGACATCTTAAGACTACTTCTTTTGATCTTTGGATGATTTCCTCTTAGATGGTGACGCTTATCGCCTTCTCTCCATCTTGAGCTATGTGTGATGATCTATAGGAAATTTTTTATGTCTATAGTAGCTAACCTAGCCCAGCAACTGGGGACAAGCCAACAAGTCACCATCGCAAGCCGACAACTCTACTAACGGGAGTATGATCTGGAGGTGAACACAACTTACCAGGCGGCCAATCAACTCGAACCAAGAGATTAGCACTTCCCAATCATTGACTACATCTTGTACGGTATACTACCTGAATACATTAAGGAGCGAGATTTTGTTTGTAGACATGCACCAAGATTCTACTACGATGTAACCACAAAGGCATTGTATCATAGATCGTACAACGGCATGCTGATTTGATGTCTCTCAATGACAGAAGCACAGGAAGCCTTGTGGAAAGCCCATGATGGCACTTGTGACACTCACCAACCCGGACCCAAGCTCTGGGATCGCTTGCGAAGAATCGGCTACTATTAGCCCAAAATGGTCAATGACGTCGTCACTTATGCCAAAAGTTGCCACGCGTGTTAAATCCACGCTAATTACATGCATAAACTACCCGAAGACCTGCATCTGACAGTAACTTTGTGGCCTTTTGAGATATAGGGGATGGATATCATCGGACCGATATCTCCTCCATCAGCTAAAGGTCATCGATTCATCCTTGTGATGTGATCAAATTCATCAGGCATCACGTCATCTACCGATAAGGCATCCCAAGTCACATCATTCATGATAATGGATCACAATTCGTGAGTCATGCCTTCACTCGGTTCTGCGATAAATTCAGAATATAGAACCTGGCATCCACGGCTTATAATCCCTTGGCAAACGGATTAGCCGAAGCTTTCAACAATACGATCATCAAGATCTTGACCAAGCTAACCTCCAATAGCAAGCGCGACTGGGATGAGAGGTTCGGTGAAAGTTTATGGGCATATCGGACCACGGTTCATACACCGATCGGCACCACACCTTACTCTTTGGTTTACGGGTTCCAAGCTATGTTGCCACTCGAAATTTAGATTTCATCCCAATGCGTCACACTCACAACGGTGATGAAGACTGAAGAAATTCAATAGCGACGTCTTGTAGAATTAGAGGCATTAGATGAAAAACGGCTTGAAGCTTAGCTGCACATTGAGTTCTATCAAACCCGAATCTCCAAGGCTTTCGACAAGAAAGTCAGACACAGATCCTTCAAGGAGGGAGAACTGGTCCTTAGAGTCTGATGACCCATGATCCTCAACTCTTAGAAGAAAGGTAAATTTTAACCCAAATGGAAAGGTCCATTTATAATAGAAATAGTCTATTCAAATGGAGCTTATCACCTCATCAAACTGAACGGCGATAAGATCTTGATGCCTATACATGGCAAATTCTTGAAGAAGTATTATCCTTAGTCTTCTTCCAACCTCTTCATATACTCCGACAAGTATATGAGTATAAATTGCTTCTCCAAACCTCCAACTGGTGCACGAGGCTAAACCGCTACCTTACTCCAATGGGTATACGAGTATAAATATTTTCCCAACCTCTAACTGGTACACGAGGCTAAATTGCTCCCTTACTTTAATGGGTATATGAGTATAAACTATTTTCACAACCTCCAACTGGTGCACAAGACTAAACCGCTCCCTTACTCTGACAAGTATACGAGTATAAACTACTTCATCAACCTCCAACTGGTGCACGAGGCTAAACTACTCCCTTACTCTAATGGATATACGAGTATAAACTGTTTCCCAAACCTCTAACTGGTATACGAGGCTAAACTGTTCTCTACCTTTGACGGGAAGTTCCTAGAGAATGTTACACATGATATTCTTAAGGATAACCCGGAATAAGCTATTTATTCTGGATGAAAACTAACCATCCGAGTAATCCACTCTTAATCATGATCAAAATGATTAGGAACCTCCTATTGTAGATGTTTGATCATGTACAAAATGATTAAAATCCTCCCACTAGTACACGAGGCTAAACTGCTCCTTCTTTCCTCCCACTGGTGCACGAGAACAAACTGCTCCTTACAACTCCTACTCGGTCAAACATTCCTACAATTAGGACCAGAGCCAAAATTCCCTCTCAATTCCTTTCAAGAACAAGAGGTCCACTTTCAAAATGGATGGAGAAAACTTTAAACTATTAGGGTCATCCCACATCTCCCGCCTGGTCAAAACTTTAGAGGTGACTATCAGAGGTAATAATTAACTTGATAATTTTACAAGATCCATCGTCCAGTTGAATGAGACTGACTATCAGAGGTAGTAGTTAACTTGATAGTTGTGGGGACCCACCATCTTATTGGAAAGGATTGGCGAGGGAATTTGGTTTTGGTCTTAACTGTAGGTGATCCTCTCTAATAGGACGATGGGACCACTCTCACTGTTATGTTAACAATCACCTCTAACAAATCAGCCTACCAATCCTCTTCAATAAGATGATAAGCCTATAGAGTTGCTCAAATCGCAACAAATTCCCATTGTCATGTTAACGTCACACTTCTGACCAAAATCAACTTACCGACTCTCCTTAATTGATCAGTAGGTCCACAAAGTTGCTCCAATCATGGTAATTCCTATCACATTAATGATTACCTCTGATAGCCGACATCGTCATTCTTACAAATGACCTTGTCTGATCAGTCATCACACTCATACGTCCCTGAACAACCTGATCTATTCCGAGTGTTCTGATATTTTCTTAGAACAATCGATGGGTAGCAGCTTACCATGTGATGGCTCCTACAACAATCAATCGTCACACTCATACGTTCCTAAATGATTTGATTCCCCTAACACTTTCATTCCCACAAATGACATTGTTCGTCGATAACAGCCTACCAACCGATGTGCCCTATCGACACTTTCTCCGGATCACTCACGTGAGTGGTCAGTCATTTTAGGCTAAGTTGTTACACTTAATAACATAACCCAACCTAATTACGGCCTAACGGTTGTGATTAACCCAACCCGACGCCTCGAGCAGCTAAGCGAATGAAAGAAATTTTACCATTAAGTCTAAAAGAAACTTTCTAACAACTCATCGTACTAAGGGAAATAGTATGGGTAGCCCGATTCAAACAGTAATCGATAAACGTATGTCAAACCCATTGATAGCTGAGGGTTTGCTAAAAATCCTAAATGTGGGTAAACAAGAGGAAAGTGTACAAGTTATTTGAGACACGATGGTGGGATAACAAAGGACAACTTCATTCATAAAAGAGAAAATTTGACAATACATTCAAACAAAATTAAAATTTTCTCAAACCCGACTCGACATCTTGAATCGCTTGGGCATGTTTTCTCTCAACCCGGATTAGAGCTTCTTGGCGGATGTCTTCCTCGGAAATCGAGACCAGGTCACCGAGCTCAGTCCTCACCGCCTTCAAAGCTCGCTTTTTTTCCTCGAGATCACTAAAAATTAGCTGTTGTTGATTCTTAAGGTCCTCTAACTCTCCCAACACAGCTTGGCGAGATTGCTCTTTCTCAATTAGAAGCACCTGAGACTCCACTATGACCTACTTTGTCTTGGATATGGTCTGAACTAAGTCCGACAATACAAAGTTAGCCTTCCGACACTCTTCATCCAGCCTCTCTCCCTCCATATAGCCTACTCTAACTTTGCCTTCAACCAGGCATCTTTGTCCATGACCACTTCTAGATAGCACTCTTGCTCCTTCAAAGCCGATTGAGCCTCTATAGAAGCTAAGTTGACGAGATCAGAACTCTCGGATCGGACGGCGAGCAACTCTTTGATATTCCTCTCCACCTCCTACAAGCACGAGTAGTATGGGGTAGCTGCAAAGGGACCAAACAACTTGATTAGACCCTCTATGTGTATGTTTAAGATGGGCTTGAATTCCTCAAAGGGGCATCATCCAATGCTAACTTAATGTTATCCTGGAGAGTGGATTGGAAGTTAGCAACTGTCTGGTCCATGGATCTTTTGTGCATACGAGCAGCAAGAGAGAGGGGAGTCTCATCAGTAGCCAAAGTTGTCATCGTGGCCACTATAGCATGATTGGTTATGGACACCGTCAAAACTAAGGGCCCCGCCATTATTATTGAGGTCTCAGTCGAGGTAGAGATCACAGTCGGTTCAACGGTCATAGAAGTGAGAGGCAATGCCGTAACAATCATTTGAGGAGATGCCTCTTCTCGAGCCAGGGACTCCTCTCGCTGAGTAGGTGCTTCTTCTTGAATCGACACCTCCTCTTCCTGAAGGGAAGCTTCTTCTTGAGTTGGCACCTCCTCTTGTTGAAGGGAAGCCTCTTCTTGAATTAGCGCCTCCTCTCCCTGAGTGATTGCCCCTTCTTAAATCGACACCTCCTCTTCCTGAAGGAAAGCCTCTTCTTGAATCGGCCCCTCCTCTCTCTAAATTAGCGCCCCTCCTGGAATCGGTGCCTCATCTTCTCGAACCGGCGCCTCTTCATTAGGAACTAGAGGCTTGATAAGGGAGCCTACTTGTTGAGTGCTATGTGGACGGGGTGAGGTGGTATCCCTCTCATGTACAGATGTCAGCAGGTTGGTCTATTGGTCAATGACCTCGGGAGTCATCCCGACTGCAACAAGATCGACAGAGCAAGCGTTAGTCTATATACTAAAATAACGTCCATAAAATCAAAAGATAATGATTCAAAATACCTAAGGCAGGAGTCGTAGCCTCTAGGGCCGGTTCATGAGGAGGTTCAGCCTCCAGAGTAGGAGGAAAAGCTGACACGTCCTCATCATGAACCCAGAATGCGTCATCCACGACAACATCACTACCACCGGGGTGATCGACATCCTCCTTCTCCCCCTCTTCATCTTCAGAAGAGACGATGGTAGTAACATCCATCACCCCTGCATAAAGTCGGGACAAATATGAGATGATTGGATTCAACTTTATGATTAAAAGAGGAATAAGAAGAATTTATACCTTCCAGAATGATCAGTTGAATATCTTTGGCCTTGACGGTCGAGGGAATCGAGACAATGGGAGGAGTCACTCCTAAGCTTGGTTCAGGATCAAGTATGGCGTGGCCCTCCCCCGCTTCACCAGTTCTTGCAACCTCATCGTGATGAGCCTTCTTAGCCACCTCTTCATTAGAAGTCCCAACGTCTACCTCTCGTTGACGTTTTAGAAAAATTAGGAGATCGAGAGCAAAAGCTGGCATCCATAGACGATCAGCAATAGGACCCCTAAGTTGTTCCAAGAGTGCCTCCACCCGAGCCAGCTCCTCTATCATTTCAGTCTATCTGTAAGGTGAGAGCTGAGCGAGATCGTGTGGGGCTTGAAACTCCATGCCTGAGAAATGGCCCAACCCCTCCTAGAGCTCCTCATAAGCTTCCGAGTCTTCTTGAGGAACATCTTCAGATACCACGGCTCTGTCCTCTTCCTACCTTGGTGCGCGAAGGACTCCTCCCGAGCGACGCCTCTGTGCCATCAGACAAGATGCATGGGGATTGACCGCTCTGGAGTTGCACTTGTGCTCTGATATCACTGACAATACGTAAGTGTATGGCGAAGCATGCTGTCCCTGAGCGGCAGCTCAAAACACGCTCCAGTGAATCCCACATGGGTTCAGAACCAACCCCGCACGCCATCGATCAAACCCCCTTCAAAACTCAACCAGGGGTTGATATTCCCCACATACAATTGGTCGTGCACGAACTGGCGAGCAAAACGATTAGGGAGGTAAGGCTCCACATAGCAGGTTGAGCCCGTCCAGAGGATGTGATAGCCTGGTCGAATATTGACCAGCCATTGGAATCCACCTAAAGATAAGACGGTGCAGTTATCTCCCGTCGACGCGTCCCAAAGAGACTCGCCATATCTTCCACCCGGGAAGTACGGGAAGCATCGATAGAAGCTATAGTTGCTAAAGAAAGATAAATCTTTCCTCATATCAACAATTTTCTTATACGTCCACGAGGAGTTCTCCAGCCTTTGAACAAAGGGAATCAACTTCCCTTCCTGACGTGCAGCCGTCACACTCATTAAGCACTCACAGTGCTGCACAAACCATGCCATCAGATATGTGTATGGCAGGTTGACACGGGATTAGGAGTTTTGGCTTCTTCTTCTCCTCCCTCCTTGTTGATGTACGACACTCTACAGAATTGTGTCGTTAACGTACGAAGCCCACTTTAAATGCACGCTACCATGGCTAGCACCAATGCATAAGTTTGTCCGTAGGCCAAACGGACCGCGGGATAGATGACCTCTACCGAGATCGTCTCAAAAGAGTGTGTGGGAACCACACATCTTTTCAGTCATAACATGGGATACCCAGCAAATAAAGCCTTAGCTGGTATCAGGGTCTTGGCCTGATGATGAAACGATTGAAAGGTCGTTCCCACCTTAAACCCTCCTTCATCATGTTTGAGGGTTTCTAAGACCATACCCCCGATTATTCTCTTCTCCACTTCCACCTGATCGTAAGGGTTTAACGGCAAAATCGACATCTTCTTGTCGTTAGTGTTCTGAAATAGGTAATCAGCCTAATTCTTATGACTGATTCCCAGAGTCCTCTTCTTCTTGCCCTTGTGGTCTACTACCCCGATGGTATTCAGGCAGATGTGATAATGGTAGAGAAGTTCCCAGAGGGTCTCTACCACTGGGGGAAGCATGTCAGAGAGAGACTCGATCTCTCACTGGCCGAGAACGCATTCTTCATAGGGGAAGTCCCCCATCGGCAACCCCGACACTTCATACATTTCATGAAGCGCCAGGCCTAATTCTCCATTGGGTGTGAAAAATATGCCGCTGTCCGGGCAATATAGTTCTAATATGATTTAGAACTAGGGGGCGTTGATCTTTAGGCCATGTTGCGTAGCCCTAATAGCAGAGTATAACTTTGTACACTGCATATCGGAGTTCTCCTCTAGGATGAACTCTATGATCCTAAACTACCAGGGACTGTTGCTGGCTGAAGAGTGGATCCACCCTGGAGCCCTAAAGTCTTTAGGAGGAAATTATCCCCCCAGCTCTAAAGAAGTGATGACGGAAGGTCTCTGCCACCGGAGTCGTCTCCCCCATTGACAAATCACTCTGCAGCAGACCTAGGTGCAGAGCTGTGACGTGCTTGCAGGAGCTGTCAATGTCGAACCTCGCTTTTGAGCTTGTGAAGATTCCATAGGTCACTCCATCCTGGGAGGGGGTCAGGTCCCAGTCTATCACTCTTGCACTGAGAGTGAGCGAAGTTCCACTATTTTAAATCCCCTCATCATGCTAGGGAGGAAATATCGAACATCGTCCACTATGTGGAGCCATCTACTCTCACCAAGGAGCAGGGTAGTTGGGTCAACCACGGCATCACCAAATAGAAAGTCGGGCTTTTTCATCTCCCGATGTTGGTTGTTCGTCAGTGCTGCATCAGTAGTCAGTTCATGCAACATCAAATAGTGTCCCTCAGACACCTTTTGCATTTGCTCCTCGAGTCTATCAGCATCGAACACTAGCACGGGGTTGAGTAGCAGGAACATGGGTGGGGCTGAGAAGCCCGTACCACTAGCATGGCTAATAGCACTGGCCCCCGGGAGAGCTTCGTCGAAGAATGCGACTGCAAAACAAAATAGATAAGTTAGAGAGCTTTGGCCAAGTCCTTAAAATAGGTAGCCTACAATGTGTAGGTGAGCTCCATCAAGCTAAACTCGCCTAGCACAGAGCTCACCTGATAAAGGCAGAAGCTCGTCTAACAAAGCAAAGCTTGCCTGACAAAGGCAGAGGCTCGTCGGACCAAAGCAAAGCTCACCTAAAAAGCAAGCTCACCTGGATAGAGGAACTTCGCCTGACTAGACAAAGCTCACCCCAGAAGATGAACAAATACCGTTCATCTTCTTCGTCTTGTTCACTCGTGGACTCAATTCCATCCTGTAGTCCCCTAAAATCACCGTAACAGGTTTGGGCCACATCGGAGGTGATTGAAATAGCGGCAGTGGTGAAAGAGGAAGCCTTCCCCTTCCCCTTGGAAGCAACCTTCTTCGATTTGGGAGCCATCTTGATGTTTAGATGAAATGAGGAGAGAGAGTGCCCTGTTCTCGTCGAAGAGGTGAGCGATTTTCAAAAGCATAGTGATCTCCCAAGGAGGGAGATGAAGGCTTTATATAGGCAGAGCTCCAATGGTTGAGATTCAACATCTCAGCCAAAGCCAATGGCTCGAGTTGCCTGCAGCAGATTTAGGGTCGACGGTTCGGATCAAACGGTCTAGATTCAAAGTTCGAACGACAAGGCAGTTCGTATTCAAATCGATAGTCAAGATCAATTTGCTAAAATCAACGGCGAAGATCTCTCACCGAGATAATGGTTGAGATCACAAGCATTGCTAATTCCACGGCTCAGATCGAGCGCATGAAGATGAGGCCGCCCCATCAGATCACATTTAATGCGATCTGACATGCCCATGTTGCCTTAGCTGGCAAGCGCAAGAAACCGCCCGCAGACACGTGGCTCGCCCACCACCCTCTTGAGCTCGCCTGATGCTGGAGCTCACCTACCAATAGCTCGAGCTTGCCTGATGTTTGGAGCTCGTCTGCCAATGGCTTGAGCTTGCTTGAAAGCTCAAGCTCACTTAAACTTCATCGAGCTCGCTTGAAGAGCTCAACTCAACCAAGGGGCTCAAATTGACCCAAGCCAATGGGCAGTAATCCTCTTTATTCAAAGTGTTCTAGACTATATACAATCAAATTTTGGTCTAAAAACTTTGAAGGTGGTCTTGTATGTAGTGAAAATTTCCTTTACATAAGAGAGCTCAAACCTCGCACATTCGAGTTTGCCCGCGAGCTCAAGGCCAAGCCAAAGCTCGCCTACGTGCTCAAACCCAGTAAAGCTCGCCTGCAAGCCAAATCTCGCCAATTGTTAAGCTCACCCGTAGAGCTCAATCTCACTAATTGTTAAGCTCGCCCGCAGATCTCAATCTAGCCTATCTATTGAGCTCGCCCGCAGAGCTCAATCTCTCTTGTTCATTAAGCTTGCCCGCTTAACTCAATCATGCCCAATTGGTGAGTTTGCCCGCAGAGCTCAACCTTGCCTATTTGTTGAGTTCACCCGTAGAGCTTGACTTCACGTGTTTATTGAGCTCGCCCATAGAGCTTGATCTCCCATGTTCATTGAGCTCACCCGTAGAGCTCAACTTCGCTTGTTTGTTAAGCTTACCCGTAGAGCTCAACCTCGCATCCTTATTTGAGCTCGCTCGTAAAGCTCAATATCGCCTGTCTATTGAGCTCGCCTACAGAGCTTAATCACTTCTCCTTAGTAAGCTCACCTGTAGAGCTCAACCATTCCCAATTGTTGAGTTCGCCCGTAAAACTCAACCTCTCCTTGTACTATTGAGCTCCCCCGTAGAGCTCGATCTCACCTGTTTATTGAGCTTGCCCATAGAGCTCAAGCATCGCCTGTTAGCTTGACTCCCCCGTATGAATCAAGCTTGTCAAATCATTAAGCTCGCCAGCATGAGTTCAACCTCGCCTGAATGCTTCGCTCGCCGCACGAGCCAAGCACGCCTGTAGGGAGTTCGCCCACACGAACTCCGATTACCAACGAACGTCAGCTCACAGGTTAGAGGGGTCCGCCAGCTGACCTCGTCTATTCGCCAAGCTCACCTACAAGCTCGCCTGAGCATTCAAACAACTCTCGAGCTCGCCCGTAGCTTTGCCAGCCTTGCCTGAGCAATGCAAGCGGGCTGCTTGCTTGTAGGAGTGGGCCTACCCACTTCCTACGTCCTGGGTAATAATGAGATATGGCTCTCATCACCCTTATAGTGGTCACATACCACAGCTAGGGAAGGGCATGGTGTTCCTCACCCATTGGTGGTCATATCCCACAAATCAAGGGATGGCTCAAGTCATCCCTGGCCTATTTATAGCCCCCTTCACCAACGTGAAAGGGGTTCGGTTCAGTTGAAGGAGGGGGGAGATCTTCATACTCAAGGCTTGCAATCTTAAGACTTCTTGGGTTCAGAGGCTTGACATCTTCAAGCTCTTCAATCACATAGGCCCTCATTTAGCTTGGTGTAGGTTGTCTAAAAATCACTGCAGAGAGCTGATCCCCATAAAACACTGATGT
>BQKN01054341.1:0-14253 GCA_022839385.1 Asparagus kiusianus | reverse complement strand
GATTATCTGTGGGGTGATCGAGGCGCAGCGGGCGTTGGTCTGATTGCAGTGATAGCGGGGTTTTCGGTCAACCCGTATCCTTGCGATTCTGACATTCTGTCGGCTCACGTAATCCGTCAGTTTGCTTCAGTCGCTCACTGGCGTCATTTGAGCTCTTGTGAACCTGGTAGTGACGTTCGATCGCCGCTCGTTGACACCGAGCTATGTTCGGGGACCTATCGGCAATTTTCGACGCCTACAGGTGAGTAGCCCTACATGTTGTCTATCACCTCTAATTTGTATCACGCTCTAACTCATTCTCTATATCTCTCGGTAACATCCGAAACATCGCTCGGCGGTAGCAGCGAGCAAAAAACTGCAGCGCCGTGCCGACTTCGCGCGTGTTTTACGGCCACCTCCGGTCTCCGTTTTTACTACCGTCTGCGCCGGTGTGTAGCCCTTTATATTGTCTATCACACGGTATTTTTCTTTCATTTGGGCTCATTTTCTACCTCTCGTTATATTGTTTTGAATATCGCTCGGCGACACCGTGGCAATTTCATTCATAGAGATACATTAATACACATTTTCGTTATTTCTTAATTACGATATTTCTCTTCATTCTCCTTCTACTCTACTTCTCCTTACCTTTCTTTTTTCTTTTTTTCTTTTTTTCTTTTTTTTCTTTTCTTCTTCTAGCTAATAGATTAATGTTCTGTGCGTCTCGGCCAGGACGACGAGCTTAATAAAGCTTTTAGTTTTAGAGAGAGGAGAGAGAGAGAGAGAGAAAGAGAGAGGAGATGAGAGAGAGAGAGGAGATGAGAGAGAGATGATGTGAGTGCTGGGTCAGAGAGGAGAGAGGATAAGGATAGTTTGGGAATTTTACTTTAGCTGGCATGTGATAATTAATAAAAAGGGGCTGCAGTACAAAGTGTCACACTTCAAGGGGCTGATCCACATGGGAAAAATTATGAGGGGCTTTGTCACATGAAGTTTCTGCTTTTGGGGCCTGGACACATTTTCCCCTAAACTTTTACGTATTGATTGCCTTTTTGTTTCGCGCCTAAATCACACGCACTGTAAATAACAAGGCAGGTTTGATTGCACGAGCACTATCTCCAAACACGCTTGGAACCTAATAATTATCTATTAACTAATATAGAATTAAATTATTATTTACTAGAGCATATATTTGGACCGCATGCACATAGGGCTGTCCAAATGACTTGTCGGCCCCGGCCCGGGATTGGCCTATAAAATCAAGCCTGACCGGGTTTTGGGCCCGGGTACGGGCCGCCTCGTCGGCGCCCGGTTCAGGCCCGGCCCGGCCTGGACGAGAAAATCGTCCGGGAAAAATTAAGCGGGCCAGGCGGCCAGTCCAGACCCGGTGCCTGTCCCGGGCTCAACGGTCACCTAAGGTGACCGTTACGGGCAAAAGCCGGGCCGGGCCAGCCCGACCCGGCCTGGCATAAACGGTCACAAATGTGACCGTTTTGGGTTGCCTGGCTCGACAATAATGGCCAAATTGGCTGTTTTGACCGTTTTATAAATTAACTTAAGACTCATGACTAGAGCATATATTTGGACCGTACACACATAGGGCTGTCCAAATGACCCGTCAGCCCGGCCCGGAAACCCGGGACATATCGGGTTCCGGGCCCAGGTACGGGCCACCTCGTCGGTGCCCGGTCCGAGCCCGGCCCGGCCCTGATGAGAAAATCGTCCGGGCAAAAATAACCGGGCCAAGTGGCCCGGCCCGGCCCGGGCATAACCGTGCGGGCAAAAGCCGGGCCCGACCCGGCCATAACGGCCAAATTTGGCTGTTTTGACCGTTTTGCCCTTAAAAATGGTCAGAAACAGTCATATGGTGAGGGTATTTTGTTTATTTGCGTAGGGAGTTGTCTCCATAAATAGAGTGAGGTTTTTATTTGTTTTTCTCACACCAAAACTCATCCACTTCTCTCTTATACTTTGTAATACACTCTTATACTCTCTTATATTATCTAATAATCTCTTATACTCTCTAATTCTTTAATCAAATAGCTTCCGGATCTGATTATGAAGGGCAAAACCTATCTCCCGATTTTGAAATGAGTCCTCCTACCGGGTCTACTCCTACCGATCCTACCGATGTTAATCCCGGATCCAGTGGTGACGATTCTACACCAAGAGCTCCTAAAAGGCCGAGATCCGATGTGTGGAATTTTTACGAGAAGATAGATGTCACCAAGGATGAACACGGTATGATCCTCACCCAGAAGGCTAAATGTGCATTCTGCGGCAAGATTTTCCAAGCTCATCATAAGAGCGACACCAACCACCTCAAATGCCATTTAGATAAACACAACAGAGGCCGGATGCCTCAAGGTGATATCCGACAATCTATGATCTCGTAATCCTCAACTTCTGGTAGTCTCGGAAGTTGGAGTTATGACGCTGCTCGTGCTAGGAAATACGTCATCAGGTTTATCATTCTTAAGAATCTTCCTTTTAGATTAGTAGAAGATGATGAATTTGAAGATTTATTTACAGATGATTTTTACCCCGTATTTAAAAAACTTTCTCGTCAAACTTGTCAACGTGATATTTTAAAACATTATCAGGAGGAACAAATAAAAATAATTTCTTATTTTCAAAGTTTAAATTGTAAATTTTCTTTAACTTCTGATATTTTGATATCTAAAGCACAAACTGGTTATTTATGCATCACAACATACTAGATTGATGAAAATTGACAAATGTTTGAAAGAGTTGTTTCCTTTATTGCAATTGAAGAGTCACATACTGGTATTAATGTTGCAAATTTAATAATTGAAGAACTTATAAAACTAGAAATTTTAGAAAAAATATTTTTTCTTTCACTAGATAATGCAAGTAATAATAATGAAGCTGTTGATTTTATCAAAATAACTCTATCATTGTCATGTCATGATGATCTTTATCATATTAGATACATCTGTCATATTTTAAATTTAATTGTTCAAAGTGCATTTACTAAAATTAAACCCATGATAGAAAATGTTAGGTAAGTAACTTATATGCTTAATGTTTCTGAACAAAGAATTAGAAGATGGAAACAATTCTGTAAAAGAAAAAAAAATAGAAAGCGCAGACTAATTCCAAAAGATGTTGACCATAGTTGGAATTCCACCTATACAATGTTAAGTATAGCAATAGAATATAAAGAAATTATAAATAATTTTATTACTTATTATTCTTCTAGTTCTAGCTCTGGTAGCACCTACGGAATAACTGAAGAGGAATGGACAATTATAAGTGATTTAAAAAATATGATACAAAATTTTTATAATGCTACAATGTAATTATCTGATTGTTAATATCCAACCATTACTTTAGCTACTTTACAAATTTTAAACATTCTAATTTTTTTTGCTAAATATCGTATGTATGATACTTTTGGAGCTATAATTTTTTAAATGAAGTGCAAATTTAATAAGTATTTTAGGCCTATTCCTCATATTTTTGGTTTGAGGGTTCTTATTGATCCCCAATTGAAGAATATTGGCCTTCGAAGTTTGTTACAATCATTGTATGGTAATCAGATTATAGACTTAGATGATGGATCCACCATTACTGTTACTTCTCATCATAATGCTATTATAAATTATTTTCAAACCTTATATGATGAGTATGCAGTTAAACATGGTGTAGCTGCACAACAATCTACAGTTTCGGCTTCTTCGAGCTCAAGTCCAGGTAAAAGTATAAGTTTTGATAGGTATGCAATAATAGCTGAACTAACTAGTGGATTTAGAGTTGGATCATCATTAGAGGTTTCTGAAATAGATGAATATTTATATGCCTTTTTAGTTAAATGTCAAAATCATAATTTATATATTTTTCAATGGTGGAGAGTATATGGATTAGTTTCATATCCTATACTTTCCACCATGGTTCGTGATTTACTAACAGTGCAGGTTTCAACGGTAGCTTCGGAATCCGCCTTCAGCATAGCAGGATATTTGATCGACGATCACAGGACATCTTTAGATCCGTATACTGTATTGATGGTGATGTGCTTATAAGATTGGTGGAGGTACGAGAAGAGAACACAAGGCATCGATCGGCTGGCTGGAATTGAAGATAAATTTGAAAAATTAGGACCAACAGTTAGATATAAAGATTAAATAATATTCATCAAATTGTAATTTTTATTTCTTAGTTAAATTTTATAATGAATTATTTTGGAAACAGTTGCAAATGATAGTGATATAGGTGAGTAGGTGCTAACCTAGTTGGGATGTACTCATCTATTATGATACGACAAATTCCAAAATAAATTTATACTTGTAAAAGATTTACTAATTATTTATAAAAAATTTATTTTTTATCATCTGTCTTTTTTATAATTTTTTGTATTTGTAATTTATGTAATTTCAAGTGATTAATAATATTATTGTTTTTATTAAAATTTTGTGTAATTTCTTATGTAAAATTAGAGTTTTAAAGAGATTAAAAATAAAAATAAAAAAATCAGCCCGGAGCCCGGCCCGTTCAGGCCCGGACCCGACCCAGAGTAACCGGGCTTGGGTCTGGGCTCCGGTTTTGCCCAGCCCGGATGGACACCCCTATACGCACATATGATTGGTTTTTGAGATCTCCATTTTCAGGTGTACACAATCTTTCACATGGACCCCACATATATTTTATCCTATTCTAAGCTATTTCATAGCCTTGAAGAGCGGAAAATTTTTAGGAAGTAAAGGTGTTACCTATGCGCCACATTAAACATTTAAGGAAGTGGAAATTGCTTTTCTAAATAAAAATAAATTATTTTATTCAAAAATAACGAAAGTAGCATCTATTTTCTTCCCTTCATCTATTTTATATCTATTTACGTACAAACAAATATGTCACAAGTGCATTGAAGGAGCTCATTGCATCAAACGGCCCAACCATAGAAAGATATTCAAACGTCACACGATATGTAACCATAGAAAGATATTCATCAAGAACAGGAGATAGTCATGAGAGGTAATTTTGAAATTTTGTAAAGGGGAAGAGGGAGGAAAAAGGAAAAAAACTAGTGTGCCTATACTATAGACATATCAAAAGTTGTTGAAGTTCATAGATGTTATAGGATAAGAAAGTTTCAAGTTATCGTGTCCATAGTTGAGATTATAGCATGTAATATCATCAATGTAAACAATTATGGCTAGGATCATTTTAGGGAAATATCACGAGAAATCATGTGCATAACTCGGTTAAGTTACTCGCCTGTGATGTGCATTATTTTGCTGCCCGTACCATATGTTCAAAACTAGGATAACAGAAGGTTATATTAGTTAGCCGACGACTAGCGTAAAATATAGTCGGATCCACATGACATGAATCCCATAAAATATTCATTCGGAACTTCCCACCTTGAAGAATTGCACCGACGCCACCCCCAATGCAATGATAAGTAAACAACACGTTACATCAATGTCACACTGGTGTAGTGACAAGTAAGCAAGGGTATTTTCAGAAAGTACAATCCTCTAATAGATTGCCAAATAGTATTAGACATAGACTAGAACACCATAGAAGGAAAAAAAATGTAGGCAACTTTATAAGAGAATAGAATTAGGGCAGGTACTTAGAATATAGGCATTCTTATCGGGGAGGCGATAAAATTAATAGATATTATGATTAGAAGAAAGATTAGTATAATTTATTTATAAGAAACTAAATGGATAAGTAAAAAATCTAAAGAAATTAAAAAGACTGGATATAAACTTTGGTACACGAAAAAAGTAAACAATGGAAGTGGAGTGAGATTACTTGTAGATAACATAATAAAAGAAAGTATTGTAGATGTAAAAAGAGTTGGAGGTACAATAGTACTAATAAAATTTCTATTAAGTGTAGAGGTTATTAATATTGTCGGTGCTTACGCTACACAAATAAGTTTGTCCCAAAATCCTAAAAGAGAATTTTGGGATAACTTAGATGATTTGGTACGAATAATTTTTGTAGGAGAGAAATTGTTTATTGGAAGAAACCTTAATGAGCATGTAGGTAAGGATAATAATGAGTATGAGAGGATACATAGAGGTTTTAGTTATGGAGATAAGAATGATGTGTTGAAAGAATTTTAGATTTTGCTATGTCATATGATTTGATAATAATAAATATATTTAAGGAAAAATGATGAATACTTAATTTAATAATCTTTAAAAGTGGATCTAGTAGCAGTCAAGTAAACTTTTATCTTACTAAAAGGGTGGATAGGTTAACATGTAAAGATTATAAAATTATTTTGGGAGACAGTTTAACCACACAACATAGGTTCATGGTATTAGATATTTTGATTAAGAAGTGGAGTACAAGAACTAATAGGAACAAAAAACCATGGAGTAAAATGTTGAAAGAAAAAAGGAGAGAATTTAGTTCATTTTAAAGATAAAATATCAAAAGAATATATATGGAGTATAGATAACGAGACTAATATTACGTAAAATAGTATGTCTTGTTGTGTTAAGAAGGCGACTTAAGATATACTAGGAGAATCTAAGAGTTGTTGATTAGATGGTAAAAAGGTGGAATGAAGAAGTTCAAAAATTGATTAAAGCAAGAAGGCATTGTGTAGAGATGGAGAAGTGATGCAACATAAACATGTACCAAAAATGTTGCAAGTGCACGACCGTGTTAAGTTATAGTATAAAAAGTTATCGATCCCACGAGGAATGTGTTTTGTAGGAGAAAATATAAATCGGTTCTTATGTTGTGTGCGTGACAAATAGGAGTGAAGAATAAGTGTGAATGTGGAGAGATAATGAGAGTGAAAGTGATAGTGTGTAAATTGGCATAAAATATAAGTGAGAGTAGATGTGACAAAGAATGAATAATTTTCACAAGGAGAAAAAGAAAGATGAATAAAATCAAGAATCAAAAAGGAAAATCAAGAATAAAAAGAAAATTCAAGAAAGTAAAGATGACGAATTCAATTAAAGATATGAGTAATCTAGAATTAAATGCTTTTCTTAGAAAAATGTGATTCCTTAGAGGGTTCTAGCCTAAAGACGAATCAAAAAAAAAAAAAAAAAAACAAAAAAAAAAAACTAACCCCAAGAGGGTTCTAGCCTAAAGGAGAATCAAAGAAAATAAAAATAAATAAAAAGAAAAACTAAACCCAAGAGGGTTCTAGCCTCAAGGTGAATAGTGTAAAAAATTAAAATCTAACTACAAAATAAATCACAAAATCTAAACTATAAAATAAATTGCAAGAAAATAAATCTACTCTATAAGCATAAAATAAATCTAAGGCAAGAGGGTTCTAGCCTTTTGGCTATTTAATAAGAAAATAAAATCTAACTACAAGCATAGAAATAAATCTAAACTAATAAGCAATAAAAAATAAATAAAAGAAAAAAAATGCAAACCTCCAAATAATTCTTCATCTCCATCTTCATCATCCAACAAAGAGAAGAAATATTTAAAGTGGTGAAAAAAATTATTTTATTAATTGTAACAAAAGTTAGAAATTTGGAAAGCCTTCTCAATTAAGAGTGGCCCTCCTTTCTAAATGGAGTTACAAAAATTTTCACACCTCTAACCCCTTATTCTCTACCCCTATTTATATTAAACATCAGTGAATGAGAGCCTTTGGATCAAACTTGAGCCCTAAGAATGCAATTTCGGCCGTTGATGAATTCTGGAAGACTTGGCATCGATATAGGCATCGATGCCCGCATCGATGCACGCATCGATGCTAATATCAATGCTCCAATAAAAAATTTGACTTCACGGTTAGCTTCGTCTCATCGAGATAGGCGATTTTTATATATTATATATTAAATTCTGCCTTCCGGATTGGGAGATATCATTGTTTCTTTACGACCAACCATCTTGAATATAATTTCTCTTCATATTTGATTTTTTTATTTTCTTCGGATTCTACATGCTATTCGGCTTGATTCTGGGCATCAATAAAAGGTTACGAAAATAAGGACGTTGGATTCTTTTGGATATTTATTTATTATTTCTTCATTACCCTTCAATTAAAGATAAAAATAATTATTAGTAGTATATTTATTTATTAAAAATAGATAATGAGGGTATAAAATTATAATAAAATATGATTATCAAATACTCCCATACCTAAACTTTTGCTAGTCCTCTAGAAAAAAAATGAAAAAAACCTAACTCACTTTCGCAGGAATCGCGGTTGTATTTAGCGCATACCACAATCCTTTAAACCCCTAGGTTACCCTAGTGGACGAGTTGTAGTCTCGTGAGGGTTTGTAGTGAATATACCCACAAAATTTGGTCATCTTGCCAAATTAAAGAAGTTAGTAAATAACTAAATTTTAGTAAATAACTAAATTTACTTGATAATTGAAGCTAGTTATTACTCAAGAAAATATTTTTATATATAACTCTAAGGTAAATTTCCTAGAAAACCGTCTCATTTTAGCAAAACAAAACCAAGCCAAACTTAGAAATTTAATTTAAAAGTTTTGAAAAGAACATGCTAACTCTTTGTTTAAAATAATATTCAAGTTGCTTGATCGAAAATATTTTCTAAGACCATATATATAAATATAACTATATATATAAAACATTTATTAGTATTTTTATTTTTTAACTCTTTCTTCCTTGTTGATTTTTTTCTACTTTAACGGGCTTTCTAAGCGACCATTTAACGAGTTTTGGGCCAATAGATCCCAACCCAATTGGGCTTAGGTTATTAAGTATGAAAATACTCATTAGGCTTAATTACTTGGTCAGCTTAGGCTTTATAAGATAGAATCACCTTAAATTCAAGAGTTTTTCTTTCTTTCTTTCTTTTTTTCTTTTGGTGCCCATTTTTCGCACTCTTCTTTTGCAATTTTTTTTATATGTATATGTATATATATTCTGAAAAATATGTAAGTCAAGATACATTGAAAAATTATTTTTAACTCTAAGCTAAGCATGCATAAATTCCATTATTTTAAATAAAAATCTAAGTTAAGGCTTAAGTAAAGTATACTAGTTTAAAAATTATTTCTTAAGAAATTTATTTAGAGTTATCATAAAAGGTAAACTTGAGCAAATAACAAACTAGAGATTAGAAAATTTAAAATTTATCAAATAAATTAATTATTACATAACTCTATCAATTTGGCAAGTGACGATATTTTTATAAATGTTTTTTAGGAAAAAGAAAAAAAATGATAAAAATGCAACTAAAAATATAAAATAAAGAGAAAAAAATAACTATTTCCCACCCCCACACCTAAATTTTGTATTGTCCTCAATGAAAACTCTATGATGCACAAAGTAAAGCAGATAATAAGTAAAATACTTACATTTGATCAGTTGATAAAAATCTGTAATTACCTTTGGTCTGAGGATGATAGAATCAAAAATTTATTCTTCTATTTTTTTCAATTTTTTATCTTTTTTTTCTTTTCTTATCTTTTTTTGTTTACAACTGAACAAGAAACTCTAAAATAAGAGAAAGTTTTATTATGCTGAAATAAACAAAATAAACAATGTAGAATAAAATATTCAACACGAAGAGCTCATGTTCTACATTTAATCCTACTTTATTGTTGAAAATTCTTCTCTGGGTTTTAAACAAATTCAAAATGATATAATCAATACTGTGCTGAAATTCCAAGCATATCAGGGTGTTTAATAATTCTTGTGGCAATGGAAGGTAGGTATTATTGGTATCATGCATTTTGAACTTAGATTCTTGATTTATGAATGTTTGTTTTCTAACAACCAAATTTTCTTTAACAATTTTCTCAACCCCATGATTCATGGTTGATGTGTAAAAATTTGGTTGTTGTTTATTTTCCAAAAATCTTAGTTCATCAAGAAAGAGTTCTTCAAAATTTAGTTCAAAGCAGCAATTGTTTAACACAGTTTCCTTATTTTGACAAACCTGATCTGCTTCTCCTAATATTTTCAGCTCCTCACCAAAAATTTCCTCAAAACTTGGATCTGACTCTTTTTCTTCTTCCTTGGTCTTTCCTGAATTGAGTTATCAGAAGGAGAATGAATTGGAATAAGAATTTGGCTTAAAGGTGTTCTTTCCTGATTATCAACCTGTTTTCTTAACTATAGTGTATTCATTTGAGTGTCCTTAGGATTGACCACGGGTTGACTCAGAATTTCTCCTTCCTCTCCTTCACTTATGGTACTAGCTAGTTGATCAATGTGGGTTTCTAATCTAGCTATGGCTTGAGTGTTAGAGTTAAGTATGAGTTCAGTTGATTGCATAAAGGAGTTCATCGTGTAGGATGTTTGAGTTAACATATCTGTGGCTAGTGTGGAGGCCTTAATTATGATTTCAAAACCTTTTTCCAAAATATTGAGACGTTCATCATGATCTGTATCAAGAGGAGTGTGAGTTACAACTTGATGATAATGTAAAATCCCAAAAATTTGAATATTTTGTGATAAATAATAATAAATATGTTATATATTTATAAATAACATATTATGATATTTGAGTATGCTAGGAATTGGTTTGAGATCAATTCAATATATATATGTATATATATAAGAGCAAATGCACAATTCATGCTCGATGTATAAATCTGGAAATTTATGACCAGCGAAAAGATTTTGTATTTTTTTCATATATGTAGTTGGAATTTGGAAACATTTAAAAGACAAAAGTTGTAGGTATCTTCAATAGTTTTCCAACAAGTCTTAGATCACCTCATTCCGAGGTTGGACGTGAAATTTATGGCCAAAATACCGAAGGTCATTTTCCTAGTCAGATTAGGATTCCTGGTTCGGGTCAAACGGGTTTATTTCGGATTTGCATATATATAAACATGTGTTTTTACGAAAATTAACATCCTAACATCAGAGTTTCAAATCCTAGCAACCCCTCTTTCTCTCTCTGAATCCCTAGCCCTAAAGTTGAGAATTTTGAGAGCTTTGTGAAGCAAATATCGACACGAGGGCGAGGTTATCAACGTGTAGCAAGGGGAAAACGGCTTGGTTGCACTTATTTTTGGTTGTTGGTTATTTCAGAGACTTAGAACGATGTCTAAGGCAAGATTATCTTCATCCAAATCCTTCCCCATAGTTAAATAACTAGTTAGATATTTAATATGATGTTGAATATGTGTTTTCATGGTTGAATCTTAACATGATGTGATAAAAGTTAAATTTTTGATGTTAAAACATAAACCAATGCTAGATTAGTAATTTTTTTTACTGTTTATAATAGTATCATGATCATGATCATTAGAATTTTTCATAATTTCATTTATATATGAGAAATTTAAGAGATGTGCTAAATAAATATTTTCTGCAGAAAACTACAGCAATTGTATCATGTTTAACTGAGATTTTGAAATAGAAAATAAACTCCAAATTTAACCAAACCAGTGCCAGATGAAAGATATATGTATTTAGTTTTTAAAACAGAAAACCATTCTTAAAAAGAGTTTGTATAGAGAAAGATATGTTATATTTACAAACAACATGTCCTGCAAAAAAAATAGATGCACATATATAATGTTTAACTGGAGATTTGGGATAACAAATGAACTCCAAATTGAAACAAACTTATGTCATTTGAAAGATGTGTGAATCTAGTTTATAAAACAGAAAACCATTTGTAAAAATAGTTTTTCTAGAGAAAGATAAGCTTGTTTTTCTAACAGATGTCACGTCTATTTTTCCTGCTCGTTTTGTGGAGCTGTGTTGTGCCGTTTTGAGGTGCGTTCGCTGAGTTTTGAGCCGCTTGATGTTACACGTTTAGTCATGAATATGTTATGTTATATATTTAAGAATCCCAAGGGGATTATGATAAATTTTGATTTGATCATATTTGAATTAGATATAGTTCATATACATGTTGGATGTCGTTGATGAGCACAGCTCAGTACTATATGGGATAGTGCGTCGACATACCAAATATACATGGTTTATACATAAGCTGAATATTGTTGATGAGCATATCTTAGTACTATATGGGATAGTGCGTCGACATACCTGAGATACAAAGATTTATATGAGGTGTATATCGTTGATGAGCTCAGTTCAGTACTACATGAGGTAGTGCGTCGATATTCCATATGTATAGACCATTGAGTTGGATTTTAGGAGGCTTGATCTAGCCGTCCGTCCCGCACTAGGGTGCGATGAGGCTTGTGAGCTGTATTTCTAGGATGCCTATTTGGTAGTCCGTCCCGCACTCATGTTATGCACTGAGATCGTGATGAGACTAATGAGCCGTGTACACAGTTCAGGATACCTACAGGGTAGTCCGTTGTACTAAGATAATTACTTGATAGCCTAAGTATGGCAGATGCCGATTTTGAATACGACCTATCATTGAATTATACGACTGAGATATGTTACTTTTGAAAGTACACAAAATTATGTGTTAGTATTTTATTCTATCTCTCCAGTGATAGTGGAAGATATTATAAATACGATGTATTGATATCTTATTTCTTTTACTGTCCTTTTTACTTCTTAGTTGGGATCAATGATTAGAGATTCACAACTTGAGACTTAAGGTATATACATGAGGGTTTCCTTGTTTGGATTATTTCACTCGACGTACCAGTCTCGTGTTATGGATTTCTAATTATTGGTTTTATTAGATTGTCTTTTCTTAGTTCGGTATTAATGTTTAGATATCTACAATTTGAGACTTATGGTATATACATGAGGGTTTCCTTGTTTGCATTATTTCGCTCGATGTACTACGTCTCGTGTTGTAGGTTTCTAAATGTTAATTCCGCTAGATACGGGGAAAATGATATAGGTAGACTATGCTTACTAGACAGATCCTCCACTCCATCCTAGCAGCCCTTCTCTTGGGGACGGATGGGGGTAATCTTGCTGTAGCACTCTGACGCTGTTGTTGTTATTTTTTTCTTTTAAAAACACCCTTTCAGGTAGCTCGGAGTTCCGGAGAGCCGTAGGATGACGAAGTTCTTACATAGTCGCCGTCCCGAGAGATTTATTAGAGGCTCCACTGTAGTTTTAAATTTTATTCAGACTTAGAGTTTAGTTTCATTTTGTAAAGGCAATGTTGTTGGCCTTCTTGTTTTGATGATATTTAATAAACAATTTACTTCTAATGTTGTTTGTTTAGTGTTTGTGTTTTTGTATTTATTCTAGGTAAACAACGAGTTGGAGGATGGATGAAATTACGCTTCAACGATCATATCCAAAGGAGGTTGGCGGAATGTCGGTGAAGCCTTGCAATTCAAATTCAAGATCCAAGTTCAGCTTCATCCGCAATGTATCAAGTCAAGCTTAATTGAAGATCAAGATTAATTGGGTAATTTTGTTTAGGAATTTATATTATGTGTGTTAGTACTTTAAGCTCAATCATATACACACATACACGTTTTGGTTTTGTATATATATAGTTATATATATAGATATATGTTTTAGTTTGATAGTTTTCAAGTTTATCTATGAAACAATTGAATATAATTAGAAAACATATTTTTGTTTCATACTTATATGCATATATATGATTTCATCAATATCAATTTTAGTTAGTTCAATGAAATCATGTTTCAGTGCATTATATGTGTATTTTGATAAAATACTACATTCATTGTTTATAGACTTCATAACAATAGTTTACATCTTTCTTCAAGTCTATAAAATCATTTTGCAAAGTTTCAAAAGTTGGTTTAGGTCAAAATATCAAACTCATGTGTTTACATTTTTATGTTTTGGACTATTTTCATTGTTTATAGACTTCATAACAATAGTTTACATCTTTTTCCATTTAGGAAGTCCTTTTTGAAAACCAGTCGTTGTAGCATGTTTATTATCATGTCTACAATCATTCTCCAAAGTTTTACATTTTTTGGAATTTATTTGATATTTTTAAACAGGGTTTTAAAATTAGAAAAACAGTTTTCAGAACCAGCTTTTCTGTAATATTAGTTTTCGGTCGACCGCACCGGTCGACCGCTCATTTGTTCATTTGTTTCTGAGCAGCAGAGAGTTTGTCGGTCTATCGGAAAGCTCGAAAATTTCCATCGGTCGACCGCACCGGTCGACCGACGAAGTCTATGCTTGTTTTCTCTGCTTAAGATCTGGCTCGCGGTCGACCGTGAGAATTTTCGGTCAACCGCCAATAGAGCCGTTGGTTCCCAATGACTATTTTTCTGAGCTGTTTTCTGGGGGCTTTGTTGTCATTTGTTTTGGGTGTTTTTGTTGAGAACTTGAGTGGGTATAAATACCCCATTGCTGATCTCTTTTTACCATGCTAAGAAGTTTTTAAACAAGTTTCAAACAAGGGTTTAAGTGTGTTTAAGGGTTTGTTTTGTTTGTGAAGAA
>BQKN01054340.1:6689-30870 GCA_022839385.1 Asparagus kiusianus | reverse complement strand
AGGGTTAGGGTTAGGTGAGGGTTAGGTGAGGGTGGGGGTTAGATGTTATGGTTAGGGTTAGGCGAGGTTTAGGGTTAGGGTTAGGGGTCGGTTAGGGTTAGGGTTAGGGTTAGGCGATGGTATTTGTCCTAGGGTTTCTTTGGTGCAAGTACCTGGGGAAGAGTATTTGTGCGGCTGTGCGAAGGAATTGAGGGGAAAAAGTACAGCAAAGGAGAAAAAGAGAGCGGATGATTCAAGTGCACAGTAGGGCGGTTTTGGAGCAGTGCAAGGAACAGATCGGTTTTTTCTTTGTTTTTGGTGGCTGTCTTTTGTTTTGAGAGAGATAATTGTGTGAGGGTTTAGATTGAGTGATTGTAAACCCTAATTGTGTTCTCCCCCTCTAATAGTAGATCTCCCCCTTCCTTGCCCCGTGGACGTAGGAAGTTTGCCGAACCACGTAAAATTAGTTTGTTTGAGTTTGTGGCCATTGTAATAGATTTAGGGTCCCTCGACGCGCAGTCCTAGAGCTGACGAGAGGAAGAGCAAATATCCCACTTTGATGGGATATTAGGCTTCAGATTCTTGTTCCCTTTGAGAAACAAGAATTCTTATCGATCTTTCTCTCTTATTGTGCACCAGAAACTCTGCCGAAATTTTCGCTGCGCACAACAGACTGGTGGCTGAAATTTGGCCGAATTCCATTCTTGTCTTTGCTTTAATCTCGAAGTTGTGATGAACCCTCATGTTGAGCTTCGAATCTGACCCCGATTTCTAACTCCTCTTTCTTTCTTGAACCTGACAGGAAATAACCCCTCTTTGGTATTTGACGAGCTTCAAGCTCCCTCCTTGATCGCTTCATCGACTCCAGGTGAAAATCGCCCTTGAACCCTTCATTAACTTGTCTTTGTAACCTCGCATGTAGACATGACTGAGACCTTTCTTAGTTTCCTATCTGAATATTTGTATACGGGATGAATCGAAGCCAAAAGCTTGTTAACTTGGATTTGGTTACGGCAGAATTTTGTATAACTCTTGGTTGATGCTTGACGACTTGGATCCGAACTTGTATATTGACTGAATTTGTATGTAGTCGAGTGATTTAGTTATGAACTTGGCTTGGTTGGTACTTGTATATGATTCAGATTCGAACTTGCATATAACCGATAACTTAAAATGATATATGTAGGGATATGCTCACTTCCATTAATTTTTAAATTCCAGATGCGGACAATTCCTGACAAATCGTTCATGGGCATACCACGTGATCGAAGGTATCTAGACACTCGATACAAGGATGGGATAGAAGCTTTCTTAGCCTACTCTGACACCAACCCTCTACGGTCACTCAGCGGGTTGATTTTTTGTCCTTGCAAGAATTGTAGGAATGATAAAATGCTCACTAGGAGTGACGTAAGTTTCCATCTGTCAATCAATGGATTTGATAGCTCTTATGTATTTTGGAGTCATCACGGTGAAGGCGTCCCGGTGATGCAATTAGAGGAAGAGTTTACTGATGTCGACAATCCGACAATTGACACAACTGATATGTTGGAAGATATTCTTACCGCCCCGTCTTCGAGTGATGTTAACACTACTGATATGTTTCAAGATGTAGCCCGATTGATGAGACTTGTTGAAGAAAACGAGTCACCGTTATACGAGGGTTGCACCGAGTTCACAAGGCTTTCTTTTATGCTGAGGCTTCTTCATATCCAAACACTCAGTGGGATGGCTGTTACACATTTCGAGATGTTATTAGACTTGCTCAGGAAAGTCATTCCAGACGGTGAGAAGAGCATCCCCGCAACTTATTATGAAGCTCACAAGATTGTTGATACCCTGGGTCTTGATTACTAAAAGATAGACGCCTGTCCTAATGACTGCATCTTGTACAATAAGGGTAATGAAGGTCTAGAGGAATGTCCGACGTGTCATGTATCACGTTGGAAAAAACATACGGGTACATCTGAAGGCATATCATCCAATAAGCAGAACAGAATCCCTGCGAAGGTTCTCCGATATTTTCCAATTATTCCTAGGCTGCAGCGGTTTTATATGTCTGCCGAGCTGGCTGAGAATATGCGATGGCACTCGACCGACCGTAAAGAGGACGGGAAACTAAGACATCCTGCGGACGGTGAGGCATGGAAGCACATTGACCGTATATACCCCGACTTCGGTAAAGAGTCTCGGAATATTAGGCTGGGGCTTGCTAGCGACGGATTTAATCCGTTTGGATTAATGAGCTCTGCTTGGTCTACCTAGCCAGTGTTGCTGACACCGTACAACATGCCCCCGTCGATGTGCATGAAGCAACCGTACATGATACTGTCACTTTTGATCCCTGGAAGATATTCTCCTGGAAATGACATCGATGTTTTCCTCCAACCATTAATTGACGACCTGAAGCTTCTCTGGGAAAAAGGTGTCAGCACTTATGATGCTTATGGTAAGGAGTCTTTCTGTATGCGGGCAATGGTCATGTGGACAATTAATGACTTCCCAGCATACGCTAACCTGTCTGGATGGTCGACGAAGGGTCAGATTGCTTGTCCGATTTGCATGTCAGACTATGAGGGAAAGTTCCTAAAGTACAGCCGTAAGTTTTGTTATTGGCAACACAGAAGATGGTTTCCTACAGGGCACAAGTTCAGAAAGTTAGTAGGAAAGTTCGACGGCAATCCAGAAAGAAGACCGACACCACCAAGGCTGACTGGAGAAGAAATATTTGAGCTTCTACATCCTTTACCTAAAAAAATATTTGGAAAAAAAAGATTCAATAAAGAAAATCCATTTGGTGTTAGGAGAAAAATATTGAAGCAAAAATGGAAGGGAAAGGGAAAATCAAAAGGAAATAAGCCTCGCAATGTCCGGTCGCATGAGCGTGTCTCAAAAGGCACCGAACTTCCGCATGGATGGTTAAAATTCAGCATATTTTATCAGCTGCCATATTGGAGAAGTTTAAAAATATGTCACAACTTGGATGTCATGCACATCGAGAAGAACATATGCGAGAATCTCTTGAACACTTTGTTGCAGGACGGGAAAAAATCGAAAGATGACTTAAGGGCACGTCGAGACCTAGCAGAATTGAACATTCGTTCAGAACTGCAAGCTATAGATAAGGGCGACGGAAAGTTTGAACTCCCAGCCTCCCGTGTCACACTGTCGAAGGATGAGGTCCACAATATGTGTTTATTTCTAAAGTCCGTGAAGACACCGGATGGTTATGCTTCAAACATTTCAGCAAATGTGCATATTGAGGACAGAAAGATTTTGGGACTCAAGACACATGATCATCATATTCTATTACATCAACTTCTCCCGGTTGCGTTGCGACATGCTGACAAGGAACTCGCGATGGTGGTAATAGAATTCTGCGGTTTTTTCAAGCAACTATGCTCTAAGGTGATTGATGTTAGGGAGTTTGAAGAATTAGAGGGACGTGTTGCTAATACACTGTGTAAAATGGAAATACTATTTCCACCCTCATTCTTCACGGTCATGGTGCATCTCACAATACATTTAGCATACGAAGCCCGCATTGCAGGACCAGTTCAATATCGCTGGATGTACCCCGTGGAGAGGTATTTATTATTATAATATTCATTTAATATTTGTCAAATTACGTTCCTCAGTTCAATTTTGTCACAAATCATGAAACTATATGCTTGTAGGTATTTGGGTTTCATGAAACAACTGATGCATAATCGTGCACATCCTGAAGGGTCAATCGCAGAGAACTACATAAGTAACGAGAGTTTGAATTTTATCTCTCGTTACTTGCGGGGCGTAGAGACAAGGCTGAACCGTCCCCAACGAATAATTGACGGTACATTCTTCAATGATCGTGGGGAGGATACTAGATTCCCCAGAATGGAGCTAGATCAAGCCCACACATATATTCTGAGCAATGATACTACATTTAACATATACGCGGCGTAAGTATTTAACTGTTTGAATCAGATTAGATCACCTCACAATAATACTATATTTATCTCTATTTAACCGTTATAAATGCTTCTTGTCTAGGCTTCACATCCGACATGTCCAGACTAATCTTAAATGCAGAACAAAAAATAAGAGAGTTATGGACACACACTCTAGACAATTCCCTGCATGGCTGAAGGGTGAAGTAAGATGCTAATACATTTCTGATTCGTATATCAAATATATGTGCCTGCCAACAGATATGTAAACTATTTGCTTCTTTTCTTAAGGTTGACAAACGGATTACGAATGGGCTTAACCTGTCTGAGAAAGTTTGTTTATATGCCAGAGGTCCTTCTAATGTGGTTAAGCATTATAGAGGCTACTGTGTCAACGGCTTTAGGTTTAACATCGTCGGTCTCGAAGAGAGACGACAAACGCAAAACAGCGGTGTGTTTTGCTCCTTCTCTCAACTGTCATACGTTAGTGCAAAAGATCTAAATCCGATACAGGGGGAAATCTATTGCTACGGTCAGGTAGAAGACATCGTGGAGATTTTCTATGGGATTAATAAGGAAGTCAGTCATGTGATGTTTAAGGTTCGTTGGTGTGAACAGAAAAAGGCGAAGGATGAATACGGTTACACAATCATTAATCTTAACAAGCAAATATATCAGTCTGAAAAATACATGTTAGCTACTCACGCCAAACAGTGCTTTTATGTCAAAGATATAATGAAAAATGACGAATGGGTTATCCTTAAGAATCCGCCTAGAGCCTACATTCATGAAGTCGTGTCTGACGAAGATCACGATGAGGAGGTTATCTTGGCCGACGAAATAACCGAGGAGTTTTCATTGACACAAAATAATAATCTGGATGATGAAATTGCACTAGCGCGCCCTGATGTACCTGCGATTATATGTGAGCCAAGGCGTAAAGGAAAAAAACCTGTCCGCAGCGGAGTCGATAAAACTATAAGAAAAGTCCTTTCGTTGGCACGCACACGGTCACAGGCTATCCGTACACGATCGCAGAGTAGAGCCTCAACATCATCTGTTTGACTGGTTATCATGTATCATGATGTGTATGCATTATATTATTGCCTTTATATTATCTGGTTGACTGGTTATCATGTGGATGTGTATGCTTGTATATTATTACCTTTATATTATCTGTTTGACTGGTTATCATGTAACGCGGTGTGTCATGTATTACATTGTTGCCTTTGTATTATCTGTTTAACTGGACATCATGTACACGCGATTCTGTTGCCATGTGCTGTTTTATTAATTATTTGCATTATCTGTTTAACTGGACATCTGTATTATATTATTGCCTTTGTTGGATATTCATTATGTTTTCAAAGTAAAGATGACGAGAGGATTACGTAAGAAAGCGCTTGAGAGAATTTTGGGTAGACATTCTGGAGGCGACGCACATGCCTCTACGTCAGGTATTTTTATTTATTTGTTATATTTGTACATTTCTATAAACTATTAACATGAGCCTAATATATTTTTAACATTTACTACATAGGAGGAAGAGATGCTACACATGACTCGCAGCCACAGGACACATCACGCGGAGATGCTCCACATGACGTGGAGACACAGGCTGATCCTACACAGCATGCGGAGATACCACCACCACCGCATGCAGATATATTGGAGGAGAGGAGATTTGAGCCGTATAGCGTAGCTTTAGAAACTGCGGCACTACCGCCAGATTCTATTACGGATCAGCGAGTCCACGGTCCGGCCAAGGTGAGGGATGATTGGGATTCTTATCATATTATGCGCCCCATCGCGCAGCAAAGGTACGAACAAGCAAAGCGTAGATGCCTCGAACTGAAAGGTATGAATAAATTTTTAAATTTTTATAGTCTATCGGTTATTATTTTGAATTTTTTTCGCAAATATACATTGATTCATTGTTTCATTCGATTCTTTGTTTCGCAGGTACCGAGCGACCTCCTAGACGCGGCCGCAATGCTACTAAGGAATCGAACCTCATCCCTGATATTAATCGGAGGGCTGTGATCCGATGGGAAAACGGAGTGCCTGTTGGGGCCTTTGCCAATGCTTTCAACAATTTCCTTGCCGCTTTAGCCAGGAGACACGATTTCTTCAACATATTTTTGACGTGGAAATCGCAACGGATTGATGCGCTGGTGGCTTGTTGGAGATATATATGTGTGAGCCATTTATTTTAATTTTCATCATTATTAGTTATTAGTTTATTATTATGTTTAATACACTGATTTGTATCTACTTTTTCTTTATATGCTGAAGCGATTTTTCTTTCTTGACGATAATATTTGTGCCTGGACGTACTGCTTCGGGCAAATCAATGTATCGTTCAAGAGATGGCGGTTTGAGGTAAAGAAAAAATATTTTGTCCAAATAACAGAAGATTGGGAGCGATACTGGCATCTTGACACGCGTGTGGATGGAGTAGATTTTTTTGCACTTTGCAGTTACTGGGACACGGCTGAAATTCAGGTATTATTGAAGTATATATTTTTAATTTATTGTTTGAATTTCTATATTGTTTCGAATTGACATTGTTTTGCAGGCTCAAGCTGAAATAGCAAGGAGGAATCGCAACGCGCCTCGTAGTTACGAGCATCACGGGGGCTTCAGGACATTCAGCCAGCATTATCATCAATTAGAGCTTGAGGTATATAATATATTAGCTTTTACGTTGAGTATAATTTATGTGTTATGGGTTAATGATATATTTGAATAAAATAGGAAAGGGGAGATCTCAGACATTTTGCAGATCGTATTCTGACTTCCTGGAGCCCGAATTACGCCGATGAAGAGAAGAAAGCAAAGAATAAGGATCTGGCTGTAAGTAGCAGTTCATTTATATATTCAATTTCATATCAATACATCATTATTAAGTCGATTTGCCTGGGTTGTTTTGATATATCGCAGGAGAAAGTACATGCCAAGGTACAGGAGCAATTGACTCAGTCTCAGGTCTGTTCTAACACTCCTGGCCGGCTAAGTAGGGAGGATGAGGACTCCATCAACGAGACGGTCATTGGACCTAGTAGGAAGAACAGATATCGGTGGAGAGGATCCGAGCAGAGGCCGCACGAGTCTAGTAGCAACTACGAGTCTGCAGCACCACAAGGAACACCAGGAAGCAGTTCATATCAAGACTCGATGGAGCAGCGATTAAAAGCGATTGAAGATTGGCAGTCGCAGCAAACAATATATCAGCGGGCTCTAGAGGAAGAACGGAGGCGCCGGGAGCAGACCGAATTGGAGTTCACACAATTCATGTCGACTCTACCTCAGGAGGCTCAGGAGGCATATAGGAGACGGTTTTTGTCGTCACAGGTAATATATATACTTTGATTTTTTTTAATTAGATGATATCGTACATACTGATACATACCGATACAAACTGTTACACACAAACCCTAACTCTAACCCTAACACAAACCTCAAAATATATACTTATAATATTTTTATGTGATGGTGGTGTTGATGGTGTATGCGTGCGTAGTGTTAGAGGTATTGGTTGGTGGGTTGGTGGGTGAGGTTGGAGGATTTGTGGTTGAGGATGAGGAGTGTGGATTTTGTTGTGGTGGTGGTTGAGGGGGGAGAGGTAGGGCGAGTGGGAGTGTTGTTGGTTGGTGGGTGATGTTGGAGGATTTGTGGTGGTGTTGTGGTGTGATGTGTGGTGATGTATTGTGCAGTACAGTGTAGTGTTGTGTTGTGATGGTGTAGTGTTGTGGTGTTGTGTTGTGATGGTGTAGTGTTGTTGTGTTGTGGTGTTTAGTTGTTGTGTTGTGATTTTGTGGTGTTGGTTGTAGTATATTTATATTTGTACTCTTATTAACGTTTACACACACTTGTTAACATTTGATTTATATTTACAGGCCGGGACTTCTTCACAAGGTGCAGCCGGGGGTAGTCATAATATGGCTGGTGTTGAGGATGAGGATGATGATGATCAGGAGGATTGATTGTCCTTAATATAACTTTGAAAACAATTTCTTGTGTTGTATAAACAATACTTATTATGTACCTGTCGAGAGACTTTTACTTGCTTTTATTGAACTAAATGTGTGATATATGCGTGAGATGTGATATTTGCGTGAGATTGAAGCTTTCTTCTGCTGATTGAACAGGTTTTTAAAAATTATTATCGATATTGTACAGGGTATTTTCAATTTTCAAAATATTATTATAATTTCTTTTTTTAAAACTTTTAGCCACGGAAATTCCGTCGCTAAAAATACTTTTAGCAACGGCCATTACGTCACTAAAGTATTATTTAGCGACGGAAAACGTGCACGAAATCACATCTGTGCATATTCCAGAAACAATAGCGACGGATTTTCCGTCGCTAATAATTATTTAGTGACGGATTTTTCGTCGCTAATAACTTTTTCAGTGACGGTTTTTCCGTCGCTATTGTTTTTTAATTTTTTATTACTTTAAAATAGCGACCATTTTGCTGTCACTAATAATCCGTCGCTAATATTTAGCGACGGAAAGTCCGTCGTTAAAAGCCATTTTAGGCACCCCTATTATAGCGTCGATATTTTAGCGACGGAAACGTATTTATTCCGTCGCTAAAACTTTTAGCGACGGAATTACGACCTATAGCGACGGAATTTTCCGTCGCTAAAAGTTCAAATTCCAGCAGTGTTGCATGGTTTTTTTAGAAATGTTCTCTAAAGATTCCCAGGCTTCATCAACATTTTTTCATGAAATCCCTTTGATACATAGATTTTAAGGACGTCTTTGAAGAATAATCTAACCCTTTATAGATAATTTAGCATGAACTCCACTTTTCTAAACCATAATGAGGACATTGGATGAGAAGATCCTTGAACCTATTAGAATACTTTCAGAATGGTTCCCTAAAGATTGTCTTAAAAGTTTGAATGTTGTTCCTAAGCTTCTACCATTTTATGCATTGAAAATAATTTTTCTTAAAAACAATAACAAATTTATCCCAAGTAGAGATAGAATAGTAGGCAAGCTATACAACCATCTTTTAGCCTTATCATTCAGAGCAAAGAGGATAAATCTGAGCTTAATTATATCCTCAATTAACTCTCTAATTTTTTTATCATAAGACATATATCCGCAAACTTGGATATAAAATGTAAGGATCTTCAAATTTATTTCCTAAAAATTTAGAAAGCATGTTTATGAAATGAAGTCTAAACTCATAAATAACACCATTAACATCTAGAAGTCTAACACAAGACAGATTACACACCTAGTAAGATAACACATATCCTAATGAATGGAAGGGTCAAGCTTAGACATTTCTTTTGATTCAAATTCAACACGAACTAAATATTTTTGTATTATCCCTAATCCAAACTTGCACACACTAGTAAAAATTCTTTTTGTATTTTTTATTATAAAACCTAGGAAAAAGATTTAAAAAGAAGTTTTGGCTGAATAATCTAAAAAGATCTAAAAGATTTAAATAAAAAAGAAAGATAAAAGAAAAACCTAACTAACGAAGCAAAAGACAAACCACTCAATCAATCACTCCTAATTTTTAAGTTAAGCCTAAAAACAACTGGACCGGCTCCTAACAAATACTCCTTTAGGCCATACCAAATCCTAGTTCATTTTATCAATTGGCCAGGAAAAAGTAAGCCTAGAGGGGGCTCTTCTTGAGCGTGACTCAGGTGCTAATTAAGTAACCTATTTTCTTACAAGTTCTTTTGCCACTCTAATTTATTTTCTTAGACACCAGTTAAATCAAATGAGACTAGAATAGGTTCACTTCCTTCAGAATCTCTATTTCTATTAAGCTTGAATCCTTAGGGGCCAATGTCTAATGAATTTTAAATGCTTGGGTTTTTGTTTAGTGAGGAATCAAATGAATTTTTGGGCTAAGAAAAGGAAGATGAAATACCTCACCTTATCTGGATGTGGATATTTTTCCTTAGAACTATTTTTTTATCTGTGTGCATAAATCAAAATGTTCAATATCACTTTGGTGATTCCTAATAACTATAAACAAATGCAACCCTAAAAAAATAAAAGCAATCTACAAGTGGATGCCTTAAGTAAATTATTTCTAAACCTTTTTTATTTCAGTTAAAGAAAATAAAGGTAAAAAAAGTATTTGGATTTTTATCTTATTGAATATTGTTATAAGTTTATGCCAGATTTTATTAAGTAAAGATGCAAGTAAAATTTTTGTGGTTTTTTAATTAACCTAAATTACTAATTTGTGAGAAAAACTAACTAGGAAAACAAAATAAAAGTGAAGAAAACTTATCTCTTCGGCAAAAAGTAAGCTTAGCTCCTCCTTTGAATCTTCTTCAAACCAAATTGATAATCCTACGAAAATCAACAAACAAATCAAAGAACCTCAAAAATAAAAATTTTAAAATAAATAAAAAATAATTCCCTCCTTGGCAACGGTGCCAAAAACATATTGTGTGAGAAAGTGCACGCGTTACAAATGCACAAACAAGATATAGTATATAAAATGTGTAACGACAAGAAGAGGTTTTTTGAAAATTTTAAATTAGAAGCTTTATTTTTGAAAATTATGTGAAAAGATGTTTTTTATGAAAAACTGTTGAAAAAAGGGTTTTGAATTTAAGCTAAAGAAAAAAATGAAAACTAGAAAGAGGGAGAGAGGAGAGAATAGAAATGCAAATAAGAAAAGAAAAACAAAAAAAATAAAATTAGAAAAATAAAAAAAAAGAGAAAAAGGGGAAAGGAAATGGAGATGTAAAAAAAATACAAATAAAATGCAAAAAAACTAAAAATAATTAGAAAAAGCAAGAAAAAAATGAAAACTAACAAAACAAGGGACTAAGAGAGAGGGGGGGGGATAGAGAGAAAGATAATTTAACTAGAAAATTAGAATACACCCCACTAGATAACTATTTATTAGATCTAGAAATTACTCTTATTTATTTATTTTTAGAATTAAGAAGCATAACCTTTCAAACTAATTAAAAAAGTATAGATTCAAGATAGATTCTAAAAATAAAATAAAATTTTATGCATAGATAATCAATTGAAAATAATAATCGTCGAATACTAATAAGCATAGAGTATCAAACCACCTAAGGAAAGCATAATTATTAAATTAAAATATTCTATAAGCTATTATTTTGATTGATTAATCTCTACATAAATAAAATTGAGGCATAAAAGAGAGTAACTCTAATTATAATGAATAAGTTAATACCATAATTATCCTAGATAATTTAGTCACACATTTTATTAAATCCTAAATTATGAGCAAATAAAGAAAGCATGAATAAAAAGGCAAGAATTGAAACTTAAAAAAACAAATAGTAAGAAAGAAAATAAACTACTATCTAAGCATTAAAATGAATCTACTCCTAAACTAAGAAAGAAAAACTAACTAAGCATGAAACTTAAACAAGCAAAGCAAAACATGAATTAAAATAAATTTAAACTAATTCCTAAACATATAATTCTAATTAATTATACAAGAATAATTAAAAACTAAAAAGAAACTCACATTGCAAGGGTTAGCTAGCTGTGTAAACCAAAGAAAAATATTTAAGTCTTCATCAATGCAAGAGAAGAAGAAACTTGAAGAGGTAAAAGTTGTATTGCAAAACTAAAGTTTTACAATATTTGGAAGGCCTTCACAAAGAGAAGCCCTTCTCTCCTCTAAAAGAGGATTTATAAAATCTTTTCACATCCCTTACCATCACCCTCTACTTCTATTTATAGACTACATAAATGAATATGAGCCAAGGATCAAACTTTCTCCATAAGTAGCACAATTTTAGCCTTTGATCTGCTTTTTTGTCTGCTTGGCTGGGTATCGATACCTCTATCGATATTGGCATGAATACTAGTATCGATAGTAGTATTATTAGCAGTATATATACTAATATAGATATCTAGTTGTCTACAATTGTGTTTTTCGCTAAAATTCGCTTAGGCTCTATTGAGTTGGGCTTCCTTTTGCTCCTTTTGGGCTTCAATTAGAGATTTTTGGGCTTAAGATAATCTTTACCTGAGCTCTTATTTGTTCGCTTTATTTTTCCTACAAAACAGAATTAAAACATAACATTAATCATTTATTTTCATGATACTTATTTAAAATAAGGTATAAAAATGTAATAAAAATGATAATGAGGTGGCATTTACTATTGTGTATGAAATGAGTGTGTTGCGAGTGCACAATTTATTATAGCGTAGAAAATGTCGAACCACCAGGAGGAAGGTTTTGGCTTTAAAATGAGATTTTTCCTTTTTATGAAGTTTTTTGAAGAGAGGCTTCTATGAATGGGGTTTGAAACTGCTTTTTTGGATTTATGTTGAGGAAAAGAAAATGAAAACTAGAGAACCAAAGAGAATAGAGAATAGTAATACAAACAAAAAAAGAGACGAGAAAATTATAAAACAAAGAAAAAGAAAAACAACAGAAAAAGGGAAAAAAAGAAAGATAAAAGAATACAAAAGGAAATGCAAAACTAAAAAATAGAAACTAAAAGAAAATATGACAACTAAAACTAAGAAATGAGAGAGAGAGAGAGAGAGAGAGAGAGAGAGAGAGAGAGTTAAACTAGGAAATTAGGATTGATTCTACTAGGTAACTATTATTAGATATAGAAATTTCTCTCTTTTTTATATATGCTTAGAATTAACAAGCGTAAACTATCAAACTTATTAAAGAAAACATAGATTATCGAGATAAATTCTAAAAAATTAAAATTTCAACATACACAATCAATTAAAAATAATAATCCTATATTGCTAATAAGCATAGATCATCTACCCACTTAAGAAAAGTGTAACATATCAAATTAGATTATTCTATCAACTATTATTTTGATTGATTAATCTATACATAAATAATCAGGGTAAAAGAGAGCATATCAAATTCTAATAAATAAGTTAGACTAGTTTTCTCTTATCCTTATAATTTTAGCCACACATTTTGTTAATTCCTAAATTATAAGCAAATAGTGAAAGCATAAATAAAAAGGCAATAAAAGTAAATAACTAAAAAATAGTAAGAAAATGAACTACCTATCCCTGTATTAACTTAAATCTACTCCGAAACTAAGCAAGAAGAACCAACTAAGAAAGAAACTTAAACAAGCAAAACCAAGCATGAATTAAATAAATTACTCTAGCCTATTACCTAAACATGTAATTCTAAGTAAATAAAAAGTTAAAAATTATAAACTCACATTGCAAGGGCTTGGCCCCTTGTGTAGAACCAAATTTCTACAACTCTTCATAAGAAGAGAAAATTTAAAAAGAGGAAAATATTTTATTTTTATTGCAAAACCAAAATTTTATAATATTTACAAGACATATAAAATCTCCCACCCTCACTCTGTATCCTTATTTATGGATTATATGAATAATATCAACCATTGGAACAAGCCTGGACTCCACGAAGATATTTTTAACCACTAGTTCTACCACTAGTTCACTAAAATGGTCATGCCTTGAGTTTGTCTTGACTCTTTCCCTAATTAACAAGTTCACTAAAATGGTCATGTCTTGAGTTTGTCTTGACTCTTCCCCTAATTAACCAAGAGATTTTATTTGGCACCTTTATTGGCACTCGAATAGGATTAAATCAAATATTTGTCAGGCTATTGTTCTCTTGTTCATTTGAATATATTTGACATCTTAATTTTCTCTCGGGGTATCTTTATTATTTTAAGTTGATTTGTTGGGTTTGTAATTAAAATATTGATAATCCTATATGATTCACAGCTGTATCTAACAAAATCATTGTGCATACTTCCACTTGAAACATTTTACGACACCTTATCTGTGAGCTATTTTGGTCATTTTTGCTCCAGTTTTTCTTGGGCTTTGTTGAGTTAATATCTCTTGGCTTCTGTTTAGGCTTCTTCGATAGAAGTCCTTTGGGCTTGAGATAATCTTCACTTGAGCTATTATTCATTCAATCTTTTATTTCCTAAAAATATATTAAAACACTTAATAGCAAATAAAATTATTTAAAAATTATAGAAAATGAGGGTATAAAAATATAATAAAAATTATTAATCAAATACTCTCATAAAAGGAATTTCCATCCTCTCTAAGTTAGGCATAAAAAATTTCATTATTTCAAATAAAGTTCTAATTAGAACTAGTAGGGTATAATACTAAAAATATTTCTTAAAAGTTTATTTAGAGTTATCATGAAAAGTCTAATTTAAGTATAAAACTATCTAAAGCTAAAAAAGTTTTAAAATTAGTCAAGCAAATTAATTGTTAATCAACTTTATCACGTTAGCTAGTAAAAAATTTTGGAGGAAGAGGAAGGAAAAATAAAAGAAAACATAAAAGAAAGGATAAAAGAATATAAGAAAAGAGAAAAGATAACTAGTCCCCATCCTCACTCCTAAATTTTGTATTATCCTTAATGCCAACTATATAATATGAAAATTAAAATAGATAGGAAATAAAGCATTCATATTTGTTCGATCGACCATGAACAAATATAAAATGATAAACTATGCAATTAACTTTAATTCTGGCGTATAGGAGGAGGATGTAGCCAAAATAAATTTTTTATCTTTTTTTCTTTCTCACTAATTTTTTCCAACAAGATTTCTCCTATATTTTTTCAACTAATGTTCTTTACTTTTTTTCAAAGAAAGAAAAAGAAGTTATCCAAACAATTGAAAAGGAAACTGTTTATTATTATTAGTCTTATTATTTTGATGCACCCCAGAATAAAGATGTATAATAAAAGATTGGAAATTAAAAGCTTACATATTTTTCTACCTTGTTGCTAAAAATTCTGCCTTGAATTTTAAAGAAGTTTAAAATGATAAACTCTATGATGTGTTTAAATTCTGTACTCTCGAAGGCTTTTAGTAATTTTTGTAGCATTGATGGTAGGTTGGTAGAGGGTAATCTATTATTCAAAGTTATTATGCATCTTAAATTCTTTATGTCAATTAATCAGAAATCTAGTCTCAAATTTAAAATTAGGTTCCACATAAATAAAAGTTTGTCCTAACAAAACTGGCTCTTCTTTGAAAACTTTCTCAAACCTAAGGTTCATGGTTGAGACATGATAGGCTGGTTATTCCATACCTTCTAGGAACGTAAGTTCATTAGCAAAGAGTTGTTCAAAGCTAAAAGTAGTGAAGATTATGTCTAACTTAGTACTTTCTTCTTAAAGACTTGTTCTGATTCTAACTCCTCTATGAATATGATCTCTTCATTAAAATTTCTTTAAAATTCAGGTCAATTAGGCTAATGTTTGACTTAAACTCTTCCTTTAACTGTTCGCTAGACATTACCTTAATGAAGTTCACTTCTAGGGGTTGACCTAATATATCATTTGGTCGTTTCCCTAGATTTTAGATGTTCAGATCTACAGTCATATTCCTAAAGGATAGCTTTGCTTGACTAGTCTGTGGTTGATCAGAGCATTTAAAGTGGCTAGAATGGTATTCATAAAATGATAGGTATTCAACCTTTGAGATTAGAAACGGGAAGCATTTCTAAGACTATGAAATCAACTTGAAATATGAGATCCCCTACCCTAATTAGGACTTCCTCTGTCTCTCTCTTTGATATCTTCATAGATCTATTAGCGAGTTGTAGGGCGCATCTAGCTAGCTTCACTTATCCTACTCTAAGCTATTGGTAGATCAAATATGGGAGAAGGTTAACACTAGCTCCTAAGTCTAAAAGTTCCTTATCAGTGATAGTGTTTCCTATAGTGCATAAAATTGCAGGACAACATGAATCGTTATGTTTTATAGGTATTGACTTAGATATGATTTCATTATTATTAGCAGCTAAGAAAACTTTCTTATGGACTTTGATTGACCTCTTCTTTGTGCATAGGTCTTTTAAAAACTTGGCATAGGAAGAGATATGTTCTATGACATCTAAAAGTGGAATGATGACATTGGCCTGCTTGAACATGTCTAAGATCTTCTCCATCTGAGGATAGTTCTTCCTAGGTAAAAGTCTATCTATGAACGGTGGAATAGGTTTGAACCTATCTAGTTTGACTTAGATTCGATTTCTTATTCTTGGTCATAAAAAAAGAGGGTGATTGCACAAAGTTATCAGAAGGAAGGGGTGATTGTTCAGGTTTAGAAGTTTTGTTTGAAGAAGAAGAATAAGTTTGATCAGGAGGCATTTGGACTTAGTTATCAATCCATTTACTTGATCTTAAGGTACGAATTGCGTTGACATGGGTTAGATTGGATGAACTTGGTTTTGTGTCCTCACGATTAACAACCGGCTGACTCAAAAATGGCCTTTCTTCTCTCTCATTCGCCGCACTATCTAGTTGTCCTAGTTGGATTTCCAATCTAATTATAGGTTGAGCGTTTGAGTGCAATAGTTAACCTTTGGTTTGTATAAAGAAATCTAACGTGTTGGATGATTGAGTCAACATGTTGGTGGTCTATATGGATGCTTTCAACCATGACTCCTAGACCCTTCCCTAGGACACTAAACTAATTCTCATGATCATTATTGAATTCTAGCGCAGCAAAAATGACAGATTGATTCTAAAGACGATGTGACGCCCCTGTTTTTACACATGGCTGTAGTCTAAGGTGAACTCAGAGTTGTCAAATATATCATGCACCCATACCGTGCAATAACATGTTTCACCAATCACAATAATATCCTCTAGTGGAATCAAATATAAGTGTAGATACAAAACATGCAAAATAAGAAATAAAAACAATAGGCATGATATAGAAAGAGATATCTCATAAATAAAAATCATGTCTCAACTGAAATACATCTGATATCTGGAATAATAAAAATATCTCAACATAAATCAACTGAAAATCGTACTAAGGTACACTTCCTTTAAAATATGAAAATAAAACTCTAATATTTGAATGAGAACATAAAACTATAGTGGAGTCTCAACTACTAAAATACGCGATGACGACTATGCTAGAACTTCGTTATCCTACGGCTCTCCGAAACTCTGAGCTGTTTGAAAGGAAAATTTAAAACAAAAAGAACAACAACAAGATCACTTCCATCCGCCCCTAGGGGAAGGGCTACTAGATGAAGTGGAGACTCTATCTATTAAGCATAGTCCATCTAGATTATTTTTCCCGTATCTAATAGAATTAATATTTAGACACATACAACACAAGACGTAGTACATCGAGTGAAATAATCCAAATAAGGAAACCCTCATGTATATACCATATATCTTAAATTATAGATAACTAAATATTAATCCCGAACTAAGAGTGAAAGGAAACATAACTGGAAAGATAAATCATCAAAATAACCATCAGTATATGTATCTTGTGTACTCGCACAACAAGGTATCTCAGTCATCAAATATTTCAACAATGAGTCGAATTCACTTTTGACATCCACCAAACTCAAGCTATCACATAATTATCATATTGCAACTCTTCACAAAATTTATAAGTCATCGCATCATAATGCACAATGGACTACCCTGTATGTATCCTAACAGTGTACACGGCTCATTAGTCTCATCACAATCTCAGTGTGTAATATGAGTGTGGGATGACCTACCATATAGGTATCCTAAGAGACGGCTCACAAGCCTCATCGCACCCCCGTGCAGACGGACTGCTAGATAAAGCATCCAAACCTAACTCAATGGCCTGTACAAATGGAATATCGACACACCACCGCACGTAGTACTGAACTGAGCTCATCAACGATATCTATCTCATGTATAAACTGTGTATGTCTGGTATATCGACGCACTATCTCATACAGTAACTGAGCTGTGCTCATCAACGATATCCAACATGTGTATAAATGATCTCTAACTCAAGTGTAATCAGCTCAACACTTGTCAAAATCCCATTTGGGATACTCATGTGCGTACTATGATACTATTCATGTATATTCATGTCTATACATGTACTATCGTGCAAACCCCGCGATCGCATCTCAAAACAATGCAACACGATGTTCAGGAAAAGTCTTAGTAGTCGACTACTAAGCATAGTAGTCGACTATACTGAGTCCATCCAGACTCTGTGAGGCATGTATCAGGATTAGTAGTTGACTACTAAGCACATTAGTCGGCTACTCTATAATATTCTAGTTTCTGGAAATCCAAACTGAACATGCGTAGCCGACTACTAAACTTAGTAGTCGACTATACTGTCAAAACATGCATTCTTTCATGCACGAACAGAGCTTATCATTCATCATATACTTATCATGAGATTTAGTACAAATGAAAATATGTAATTTCAACAGAAATCATCCTGAACATGAAACAAATCTATTAACTTGTTCTAATTAGGGATTAACATCCTAATTAATTAATTTCCTCAATTAGCTCTTAATTAAACAACATCAACACTTGAGGAAAACTACTCATGAACCAAGGTGAAACTTCGTTTATACATGTTTATATAACTTAGGTATCACAAACCTAGGGTTTTAGCATGATTAGCTTACAAGAAAACTTTAAACAACTAATTAGGGTTTACTCATGAGTAAAACATAATTAACAAGTTAAAACAAAATTAACATTAACCCTGTGATCATGATCATGTTTCTATCATCAACAACAAAGATTTAACTTCAGATCTAGCATAGGGTTAAGATTTATCATCAAAAATCTGATTTGTATCACATTAGGTTACACTTAACTATGAAAACATTAATTAAACATCTTCAAAACCTTAACTAATTATAGGGACAAGTTTGGATAAAGATGATCTTGCCTCAAACGCTATGTTGAACTCTTGAACACGCGTGCAAGATCCCTTCTTCGTCAAAAACAACAAAGCCTCGCCTTTCTCTCGACAAACGCCTCGAGATCTCTCCCAAAACTCACACTTTAGGGTTAGGGTTTGAGGAGGAAGGTGGCTAGAGTTAATCTCATGTGAAAGAGGATAAAAAGAGCTTTAAAATGACTATATGTATGCATATATACAACTAGGTTCGAAACAAAACGAATCCGACTCGAAACCCATAAGAAAACTGGAAACAGCCCGACTAGTCGACTAATACTACTATTAGTCGACTAATGGCCTTACTAGTCGGCTACTTACAGTGTATCGACTACTAACAGCGCAGATACATACTTTTTGCTCGGTTTCGTGCATGTATCTCTTCTAAGGTCATATATATACATTGGATTGATCTCAAATCAATCCCTAGCATACTCAAACATCAAATATGTTATTTATCATAATATATTTATTATTATATATCACAATATACTCAAATTTACGAGGTTTTATATTCTTCTCCCTTAAAAGAATTTTGTCCCCGAAATTCCGCAATCATGTCTTAGAAATTAATAATACCAGAAAAGCACGTTGAGGGGATAATCCAGACAAGGAAACCCTCACATATATATCTTTTACCATTAATCTCCAAATATAAAACATAACAACATCTATATTTAACCATATAGAATGTGAGTGCTCCCACTTAACTCCTAACTAAGCGAAACTAGTATGTCGAGCGAAAAATCCAAATGAGGAATCCCCTATATATATACCATGTGTTCCGAATGATTAGGAGCTAAGTGTCAATACCCCTATTCTAACGTTAAATATAAATATGACCATATAGATAATCATAAGCATTAATCAAATCAAAATCAGTCAATTTACCTACTCAAACAGGTATGGGTAGTCGCGATGAATATCCTCCTCGCGCTCCCAAGAAGCCTCTTCAGCTCCCTTCTGATTCCATTGAACTTAAACTTCTTGTCCTCCTTGGCAAGAATACAAACAGGAATCTCTATCGTAGTCAAATCATCATGAAGCTCAATCTCTGGTGCGTCTAACACTCGTTGCTGCTCCTCAACACGTAAATGCTTCTTAAGCATCAAAACATGAAAAATATCGTGTATACTCGACATCGATGGTGAAAGGTCTAGCCGATACGAAACGGCTCCAATGCGCTCAACAATTCTCAATGGACTAATATACCTCGGGGCTAGTTTTCCTCGTCTCCCAAATTGCTGAACTCCATTCATAGGCGATACTTTCAATAATACATAGTCCCCAACATGGAACTCTAATGGTCATCGCCTCTGGTCTACATAACTCTTCTGGTGACTCTATGCTACAAACATGTGCTCCTGAATCACTACTACCTTCTCTGTAGTCTGTCTCACAAGCTCTGGTCTAGGTAATAGGTTGTCCTCCGGTTCTGCCTAACAAATAGGCGATCTGCAAGGCCTTTCGTACAGTTCTTCATACGGTGTCATCCCAATAGTCGCTTGATAACTATTATTATAGGAGAATTCAATTAATGGGATGTGGTCCTCCCAACTACCCTGAAAGTCTATGACACATGCCCACAATATGTCCTCCAATACCTGGTTCACTCTTTCTGTTTGCCCATTTGTCTGCGGGTGAAAAACATTGGAGTATGACAATGTACTACCAAAGGAATTCTGGAAACTCCTCTAGAAATGCAAAGTAAAAACTGAGCCTCGATCTGATATTATCGTCTCTGGGACTCCGTGCAATCTCACGATCTCCTGGATGAATATTCTTGTGTAACTCTCCGCGGTATAGGTTTTCTTTACTGGTATAAAATGTGCTGACTTCATCAACCGATTAACTATCACCCAAACTGAATTATTCCCCTTCTTCGATCTCAACAATCCTACAAAGAAGTCCATGGAAATATCTACCCATTTTTACTCCGGAATGGGTAAAGGCTGTAGGATTCCTGCTGGTCTCTGGTGTTCTGCCTTCACTTGTTGGCAGGTAAAACACTTAGCCACATGCTCGACAATCTCTCTACGCATGTCGCTCCACCAAAAGTGTCTCTTTAGGTCCTTGTACATTTTTGTTATGCCTAGATGCACTGTGTACCTGGTACGATGGGTCTCATCAAATAAGTCTTTCTTCAACTGTGGACTACTTGGCATCACTAAACGACCCTTCATTAGAAGACTTCCATCTACTCCAACGGTCCAATCAGCCTTTGGCTCTTTGGAAATCTCCTCCTTTCGGGTTTGAATCTAAGAGTCATCTACTGAGCTCTGACCACTCTATCACTCCAAGATAGCTATACTGACAAAGCTCCTAAAAATACGCTACTCCCGTTGATCTCCGGTCTAAAGTCAAACTGGCAAATGGTGTGAAGATCTCAATACAATGAGCACCTCAGAGCCACAATCCAATGTTGACGCTTCCTGCTCAATGCGTCTGCTACCACATTAGCCTTTCCCGGATGGTACTGAATCGCAAACTCATAGTCCTTGATGAACTCAACCCATCGTCGTTATCTCTGATTGAGTTCTTTCTGAGAGAAGAAGTATTTCAAGCTCTGATGATCTGTGAATAGCATGAACTGTACTCCATATAGATAGTGTCTCTATGTCTTCGGTGCGAAAACCACGGCTGCTAACTCTAAGTCGTGTGTGGGATAGTTTTGCTCATACGTCCTCAACTATCATGAAATATAAACCACTACTCTCTGGGTCTGCATCAAAACACCTCCTAGACCCACTAATGACACATCTGTGTAGACCACAAAAGTCTTATTGCTGCTCAAAATAGTCAATACCGGCACTGTAGTCAACTTAGCCTTTAAAGTCTCAAAGGCTTCCTGGCACTCCATGCCCTAAACAAATGGTACACCCTTCTTCATAAGGCATGTAAGTGGCGTTGCAATCTTTGAGAAGTCCTGAATGAACTTCCTATAATAGCCTACCAAACCCAAGAAACTATGAATCTCTGAAATGGTCTTTGGCAGGTCCCAATCAAGTACTGCCTCTATTTTTGCAGGATCCACTGCAATGCCCTCTCTGCTGATGACGTGGCCTAAAAATCTGACCTCAGATAGCCAAAACTCACACTTACTAAACTTAGCATATAACGAATGCTCTTGCAAAGTCTGCAAAACCAATCGAAGATGCTGCTCGTGTTCTGCCTTCAATCTCAAATATATAATGATGTCGTCGATAAAAACGATCACGAACTGGTCCAAGTTGGACGAAAAACCCGATTCAACAAATCCATGAATATCGCGGGTGCATTGGTCAGCCCAAATGGCATGACAAGGAACTCAAAGAACCCATATCGAGTCAGAAAGGCGGTTTTGGGAATATTCATCTCCCGAACTCGCAACTGATAATAGCCAGAACGAAGATCAATCTTCGAGAAATGCTACGCACCCTGCAGCTAGTCGAACAAGTCATTGATCCTTGGTAGTGGATATCTATTATGGATAATGATCTTGTTCAACTCATGATAATCTATGCACAAACGCATGCTACCGTCCTTCTTCTTCACAAAGAGGACTGATGCTCCCACAGAGAATGACTCTGACGACTAAAGCCTTAAGATAACAACTCATCTAACTGGGTTTGTAGCTCCCTCATCTCAGCAGGTACCATACAATAGGGTGCTCAGGATATTGGTGCTGTGTCCGACTGCAACTCGATGCAGAACTCAACCTCTCTCACAGGAGATAACCTAGGTATGTCCTGAAAGACATCCTGATAATCTGAGACAACTCTAGTCTCGCACAAATCAGCACTGTGATCCCTCAACATCACCTCCTTGACGTACACAAGAAATGACTCCGCAATCTGGTTGCCCTGTGAGGTCGCTACAATCAACTCAGACTCATCGGACGCCCGTAATCTGACTGTTTTAGCAAAACAGTCGATACTGACATGGTAGGATGATAGTCAATCCATACCAAGAATGATGTCAAACTCTGACATCCGCAAAATGATCAAATTGATGATGAACTCAGACTCATCTAGATAGATGACACATCTCCTACAGACACTCTCTAATAGGGATACCTCCTCTAAAGGAGTAGAGACGGATAATGGTACATCTAAAGGATGTGCGACTAACTGGAGCCTATCCATAAAGATATGAGATATAAAAGAATGCAAAGCTCATGAATCAAACAAGATTCGAGCTGGGAAGGAATTCACTAAGAAAATACCTTCCACTATAACTCCGCTCGCACCATTATCACGTGGTACGACTGTATAAACCCTTCCAGTGGCTGGCTCCTGCTACGCTGCTAGTGGTGGAACATATGGGTTTGTCTAACTATGAGGAAACTCCTGAATAACGTGAGTCTGGCCTGCTGGCCCCTCAATCCTCAGAACGACAGGTGGTGCCTCTATCCTCTGATGCTACTGACCCTGACCATGGTTATGCTACTGCCCGTGTCCTCGTCCCTACTGCAGGCCCTGGCCTCTGCCCTACTAGCCTCCTGCTGGTGCACTACAAAAATTCTTAGCCTTATGCCCGATCTTGTTACAATTATAACATGCACCCTGAATCCTGCGTTGCTGTGGCGCTCTCTGTCATGCTATGGTCCCCTCTTAGACTGACCCTACTGCTGGTGCTGAAAATCCTTACCCCGCTGCTGGGGTCCTCTAGGTCTGGCGAAAGGTTTCTTACTTTTACCCTTGTCACTCTGCTGCCCTGGTTTAGAGCTACCCTCTTTGGTCTTCCAGAACATCGTAGTCTCTGTCTCCTACAAAATGGCTGCATTAGCTACCTCTCGAACTGAGCGGAACCTCCTAGATACGAGGTAGCGACGAAGGCTTGGACGAAGCCCCATAAGAAACATCTGCACCTGGCGCTCTCCAGTCTGCCACATGCCCTTGAAACGAAGTAGACTCATCAATCGGCTCTCGTAGTCAGCTACGGTCATGTCTCCTTGATCCAATCTAGTCAACTCCACTTCTTTCCTGGCTCGTGCCGCGAAAAAGATATACTGCTCATCAAAAAAATAGATGAAGCCCTCCCATGGGAGTATCATCCAATGCTCTATGGTGAACTAAAGCCTGTACCATCCTTCGGCATCACCCTTTAGGCTGAAAGCTACCAACCTTTGCTTCTGTATTGAATCCATGTTAAGTAGATCAAGGATATTACTCATGTCCTCCTTCCACTTGTGGGCTACAAGTGAATTTGATGACCCCTAAAATTCTGGTGCCCTCATCTTTTGGTACCTCTTGACTAGGCGAAGCTAAGCCTCCTGCTCTGCAGCTACAACTGATGGTGGGGTGAGGCCTGGTGTACCGTCTGAGGACTCCTCTGAATTAGGAATGACTAGAATCACTGGTGGTGGAACTACAGGCGGTGGTGCAACTGGTGGAGTTTGGCTCACCACTCGCTCCTCGAGCGCTGCTAGCCTAGCTGCTATAGGTGCCATGAGGTATATGAGGTACAGTGGAGCCTGCTACGGCTCAGGTAGAACCTGGTGTTGCTCGGATATAGCCTGTTGTGGCTCTGGCTCCGGCTTATCCTGTCTCTCTCTCTCTCTCTCTCTCTCTCTCTCTCTCTCTCTCTCTCTCT
>BQKN01054338.1:0-15442 GCA_022839385.1 Asparagus kiusianus | reverse complement strand
AATTACACCTCTGACAAAAACCAACTTATCGACTCTCTCCAATAGAGTGATAAATCCTCAAATTGCCCCGATCGCAATCTCTCTACTGTCATGTTAAAATTACACCTCTGACAAAAATCAACTTATTGACTCTCTCTAATAGAGCGATAAGTCCTCAAAATTGCTCCGATCGCAACGTCCTTTCCTGTTATGTTAACCTCACACCTCTAACAGTCTAAACCCTCTTATTTGAACCTTTTTTACCCCGCTATATAAGAGGTGTTCTCATAAGATTCCCAATGGACTAAGTACTTTCCAGAACTATCCTTAGTGATAATAAGGAAAAGTTCGGGATCTCCCCACAGAAAAAAAGTCCACGCCAAGTTAAAATTACACCTCTGGCGCCTATAGACTTCTTTCAGTGTTTAAAGTCAAAATAACACAGGAAGAATTCTACTCTTTAGCTCTGTTGGGGGAGAATGATTTAACATTTATCCTCAACATTGTGAAGTTCTCTAGAGTTATCTTAAACGATAATAAAGGAAACTTTCCAAATCCAGGCTATCCTGGAGATCTATACTAAGTCATGAATACACCTCGGGCGTTTCTCGTGATTTGTTACTTAAAATCAAAACATGACAAATGCAAGAAACAATGAGGGATCAATATCACTTTTTATTCAAGAGTTAGAAGAAAGTGATACAAAACAAACTTGTTCTTGTCAAAAGAACATTACAAAAATCATATTCACTCACGCATTAGATCAAAAGAGATAAGCTGAGCCTTAACTTCAGCTAACTCCTCCTCGTGAGTAGCTCGCACCATGGCTTCAGCCTTCGCCCGGAGTTCATCCTCACTGGGTATGACGATGGCCGCCACTTTGTTCCTGGCCTGTGCTAGGGCTTGGGCCTGTGAATGATATTCCAAAGTACCGTTTGCATTCTGGGTACTAAGGATATTGACAATGCCTTCTTCGCGGGAAAGTTCAGCCTTCAATCGTAAGACTTCGGCTTCAGCTTCAAAAAGTCTGTCCCGAAGCGAATTCATGGAAGCAGTTGAGCGTTCTAATTCTTCTCGCTTCCGAATGTTATGCTCACGAAGCTCCGCAATCTAACTCTCTTTCTCAGCTAAGTCCCGTTCCATCGCTTCTCGGCGAGCTACTTCGGCGACCTGAAGACCAGCCAAAGTGGACATGATTTGCGGCTGAAGCTCTTTGTGGCCCAATGTTTCGAAACACTGTAATTGCTCTTCCAAACGGAGAATAATTTCTGAACAGCGCTCGAACCACTGAGTGTTGCCCACACTCCTAACTCCATTCAAGCCTACCTCTAGAAGAGGTCGAAAAGAGTTCAAAGTTCCCCGGCCATTCACCATGTATTCAACCACCATCTTCGCGAGGCTATTTAGATATACCAGAGAGATCTGAAGAAATTCAGGTGCGTCAGCGAGACTGGAAACTGCAGCCGAAGACGCCCCTCTAGCCATCAAAATTGGTGCAGGGGATCCTGGCGCTGAAGCTGCAGAAGCGGTAGAAACATTCAATTGTGAGGGGCTTGAGGTCAAAGCAATCATTACCCTTGCCTGAGATGTGCTTGGCCGTGCCTCTGTTGGAGTAAGTGAGATCTTCAGCAATGCGGTAGGCGAAACGGCTACAGTATATGAGGCAGGTAGAGGCTGCTCTTGCGCAGGAGCTGACATCGGCACGAGCTGTTGTTCCAAAGGAGGAATCACAACTGTAGTCTCGGGCAACGTCGCCGGTGAAGCAGCTGCCGTGGATGAGCCAGGTAAATGTTGCTCTGGCAAAGGAGTCGACGCCGACGTAGGTTCTTGCTCTAAAGGAGCAGCAGAAGTAGTCCCAGGAGTAGGTGAACCTGCACGAAAAAATGGTCGGAACGCGGAAAAAGCATGTGGAAGAAGTCGAAACAAACCAAGCTTACCGGTGAGATAGAAAGGAGTATAACCAGATGCTGTATCAGATGGAGCCTTGGGAGCATCATCAAAAATGGTTATGTCGTCTATGGAATTATGCTCTTCATCTTCCACATCATCACCTGGCAAGTTGCTAACTTCAGCATCATCACCACCTCTATCTTCGTCAGCTTCATCACCAATCGAGGAGCCTTCATAATCAACTCGCTCCTCATCATCTCGGGTAGTGGAAGGTTCAGGAAGATTTGTGCCAGCAGCTGGTTTAGTCATAAGTCCCGTTGTCGGGCTAGGACTTAAACCACCAGCTTGCGGCATTAATACTGAAGGAGGAGGAGATGGATTCTCTTCGAGACCCCCTGGTTCCGATGCAGGAGACTTAGGAAGGTCCATCACTGGAGCAGATTCTGCATCTGCAGCCATTAATTCGCCCTCTTCGTCTTCAGTGGGATGGTAAGAAGAAGCCTCACTTGATAAGGCCGGGCCATGAGAACGAAGTCTAGTTCTATGTAGCAGGCCTGCAACAGAGGATTCCTATTGTTCTTCATCTTCAGCAGCTCTGATGGCATCAGCCATCAACTTGGATTTTTGCTGGCCTTTAGGGGGAGGAGAATCAACCATCAGCTTCCGACAGATCTGTTTATCGTATCAGCCGGCTTCATCCGCAGAGAGTTTCCTTTTCCCTGCCGCTCTCGTCGTGGGAGACTCAACCACTTGTTGCTCCTCCCTTGGAATAGGCTCAGCTGCTTGTTCCTCTTCCTGTCCAGCAGGCTGATTCTCAATGGATAGGAACTCATCAATCCCCCTCAAGCGGGATTTCTTTGACCCCCTCCTTGAAGCATACATATGCCTAATGTCTTTCAGGCAAGATGAATTCAAGTTGTAATTAGGAGTCTGGAAAGCGGCGAAATACCAATTGCAGAAGCTCATGGAGGTATAGGAATTAGGTGTTTTGTGGGGAAGCCTAAAAGTCACTCTGGTACAACCTGCCACAGAATAGTACTAAGCCCTGGCCCCTTCATATATGTTGCCCACAGCTGAGAACTGAGGACGAGGGTTCCCAACGTACAACTGATCATACCCAAATTGGCGAGCGAACCTATAAGGCTGGTAGGGCTCGAGGAAACAGTGAGCGCCTTGTCGGAAGATCAAGTAACCTGGCCTGATGGAGAGCAGCCAATGGAAAACACCCCCGCTCAGCTGAGTGAATCCATTAGGACCTGCTACATCCTGATATTCTGCTCCATAGAAGCCACCTTCAAAATCAGGGAAACAACGCCATATATGGTAGTGGGTGTCCCGCGATAAAATCTGTCGAATTCTAACCATGTATCCCCCTTCCCATTTTATAGATTCTAATCGTTGCACAAACGGGATGAATGAGTCCCCCGGGGGAGAGGCCGCACTCATTAGAGGAGGACAGTGGAGCACATACCAAGCCATCAGATAGGTATATGACAATGGTATCCGGAGATTGGGAGTTTTGAAAGCTTTGTGGCCCCCAGACTCCACCTCGGTAACATCAACAAAATCCAAGGCCAACTCCCGCAGTCCACTCTGCAAATGACCCACCATAGCGTACAGCAGATTCAATGGTCTCCCATGCGCCAGGAGAACAGCGGGGTAGATCACCTCAACAGCAAGAGCATCGATCGGCCTGGTAGGAACGACGCACCGATTGAGCCACAACATTAAGTATCCAGCCAGAAGCGCCGTATCAGAAATAGGGAGCAAAGCTTGGTAGTGGAAATTTTCAAACTCCGTATGAGCCGGGAAAGCATCTTCCTTGGCCTCATTGGTGTAATGGGAGATAGCATCGTCGATTCGGGCCTGGATCTCCTCCAAAGTGCTGGCGGGTAACTTGGACACTGAGGTTCCCTTATTGGTCAAATTATGGAATAAATATTCTGCCCAAGACACTTGCTTAATGCCGCTTCCTCGAGCCCCTGTCTGCTGCATACAGATGTGGAAGTGACACATAACTTCCCATAAGGTGGAGTAAATTTCAGGGCTCGTTTTCTTCAAAATTTTAAGTTCCGCCGATCCCGGAACAAATTCTTCGTATGGTAAGTCCCCAAGAAGAAGACCCAAGACTTCATACATCTCGTGGAGAGCGAAGCCTAATTCCCCCACAGGGGTGAAGAAAGTACAAGTTTCAGGATTATACTTCTCCAATATGGAGAAGAAATGAAAATGGCTCTGAACAATCCTGAACTTGGTGGCCCGTACCGGAATCTTCAAGCCAGCTTGGGTGAGAGGAGGATCCAATTCGTCCAAAACAAACTTGGTCATCCGGGTCCACCACCCTGTCACCAGAGAATAAACCCAGCCAGGAGTTCTAAATCCTTGCGCGGGAAATTCTCCTTTATGGGCCAAAAATTTCTTGACGAAGGTGTTTGCTGGACTAGCCACTTCGCCGATAGGGTACTCCTTGGCAAACAACCCTGGCCGTAAAGCTATCACCAGTCGGTTGTAACCAACTGTGCGGACCCCTTGAAAAGTCAGGGTTCTGAGAACAACTCCATCCTGATCCTTAACCAGAGGCCAATCCATACGCCTTGGGATGGAAGCGCATTGAAAGTAGGATATGGGGAACATCCTCTCCATATTGGGCAAGAAAAGGTTGCGGTCCCCAACTTTTCGCAACCACTTATAGTCCCCATCATAAGCAGTGCCGGCCTCGAAGTCAACATAATCCCCAAAGAGGAATCCAGGTTTAACTATTGGCTTGCGGCTCGAAATCGGGCATCCGTAACCAATATCCTAAGGGTCTCAGGAGAAGCTTGGGTGATTAATTCCACGCGACTCTTATCCTTGATTCGAAAAACTGGGAGTTCTTGGCGTAGGTTGAATGTCATATTTGAGTCCACACCACCTTCATGTCCAAAATGATGGCGAAAGGGGAGAGGCTCAGTAGTATGACGCACTACAAAAACAAAGGAAAAAGTTAGATCTTAGACGCGGAGGTCAAACTTGAAGACTAAAGACGCGAAGGTCGAGCCTCGCGTCAACAAAGTTTAGACGCGAAGGTCGAGCCTCGCGTCAACAAAGTTCAGACGCGAAGGTCGAGCCTCGCGTCAACAAAGTTCAGACGCGAAGGTCGAACTTCGCGTCAAGAATTTAAGACGCGGAGGTCGAACTCCTCGTCAAAAATACCAAACGACGGAGTCCAGCCCCGCGTTATCGAAACAAGTTTCCTCGTTGATCCAAAGATCAGAACTTGCCGAAGCAAGTTTAATGACCACGGAGGTCGTACTCACCGCCGATCAAAGGAAGTGAGGGCGGCATGTTCGCCTGAACAGCAGCGTCGCCGGCCGACGCAGACGGCACCGACCCCTGAGCCGTGGCGACGTTGGACTTGGAGGGACGAGTGACAATCTTCTTAGGTGCCATTGATACCAGTCGGAAAGAAGAAGAACGATGGTTGCCGGAGATGAGAACGAAAACTTTCGTTAAAATTTCAAGAAGAGTCGAATGACTCTTGATTTGACCTCCAGCGTTCTATTTATAGACAGCTGTGAGCTGTCAAATCATAACGGACGGGATTCGAGGTCAGAATCCCACCCAAACTCGACCCTAGCGTTCGAGTTGTTTGAAATTCCAAACGTGAGGCTCACCTACGCGTTCAAACTCCCAAGTGCAGAGTTTACCCACGTGACATGATCAACAGGAGATACGACAAGACCTTAAATAAATGGAGAAAAATTGAGGTCAGCCATCAAAGTCACCAAAATCGAAAAGCAATAGGCGACTCCACTGGGGAGTCTATCAGATAGGTGTAAGCAGATTACAATCAGCAACGCTAAAACCATCAGACTCGATTTGGAGCGTGCTTTACCCTTCATTGTCATCAAGGCTCAAAAGATGTATTGTTTGGTTCGAGGAAGCAACATCTCAACATTTCGACAACCAGTTTCGCTACGCCTTCCAATCAGACAGAGTGGACAATCAATCCACAAAATTTTGGGATCCAAAGTATTCCAAAAATTCGTCCCAGTCAACCACGAACTTTCGAAAACTTTGGAGGGGGTTCTGTAGGCTGTCTAAAAATCACAATAGATAGCTGATCCCGACGAGATTACAAGGCAATGGTTCCTTCAAATCGAGAAGCAGAATTCATCCTTACAATCGAAACAGAAGAGATTTCTAAATCATTGCATCCGTAGCATTATAATCGCTACAAACACGACCTCATGTTTTGAGATGATTGATCTTGATGGTTGCGATAACAACATGACTAATATTATATTAACAACTGTTAGAGATGCTGATGAGCAGTGTAATGATTTCAGAAATAAAAGGTTGGACTTAATTGGTGAGTTGCTTGGTAGTGAGCTGTGGGCAAATATTCACTAATTCCCATCAAGTTCCAACAATGAAAGCTGCAATCAGATAGCTTTCGCGCCAACGAACGAAGGTTGCAAATGGAGGACTTTTCACACAGATCGAGAAGGGTTACAATTCAACGACACTTTTGACAGCTGATGAAAACTCTATTCAGTGGTCTTCACAATCAACAGTGAGAGTTACAATTTGACGACTTTCACACCCCACAACAATTCAAGCGAGGATTACTGAACGACGGTCATTACAACGCCCTATAGAAGAGGTTACAGACCAACTAACCCCTTCTAGAACGCGGAAGTCATCCCCGCGTTACAACTCTGGAAATGCACCCGACCCTCGCGTTTTCAAGCTGCAGCAAGCAAAACGCGAGCGACCCTCTCGTTCATTGAGGCTCGGTCGACACCCAACCTCGCGTCTCAATTTTAAGACGCGAGGTTAGGGACCTGAACGCCAAGGTGGGCGTTTGACTCATTCAAATATGAGTCGAACGGTTTCAGAACCGTTTTCCCCCAAGATCTGCGGAAATCACGCCCACTTAGGAGAGGATTTAGAGGGCAGTTACAGCCTCTTATCCCCCTATAAAAACTCAACAACCCCAACGAAGAAGAAGGTGGGATTTTTAGGGATTAGATTCTGAAGATCAAAACCAAAAGAGGTTGAAGATATTCCGTAGAGGAGTTAGCAGCAGAGGCGAACTCTTTAAAGGAGAGGATTTAGCTCAGATCCAGAAGATCAAATCTGGAAGAATCCTCCAACAACTAAAATTCAGCTTGGTCATTAACCGAATCTTCGGTTCTAACAACTCTATCCACAGAGTTCTAACTCGTTCAGAGTTCTTAAACTCGTCAAAGGGTTACTTATAAAACTTTCCACAGAAGTTCAATCGGTCCCACGAGATAAGAGACGGTCAGATCATCAATAGAGAGCAAATTCGACGCAAGCAATCGAAGGAGGCATTCCATCGCTACCGAGAAGAACCCAGTTTTAAACAAAGGGGAGAACCAAATTCGTTCTCCTCTCTTTTGTAATCGAATTGTAACCGAGATTAAAGGAATCAAAGTCAAATTTCTTTTCTTCTTTTCATTGCAATTTTCCAACATACAGTCTGTTAGCCCTCGAATGCATTTTCCCACGAAACTCTACATACAGAACAATATTAAGTGTAAGTTTTTTTGAGAATCAGATGCTTACTTGAAACAATAGTATGCATACATCCAGGAAAGGAGCAAAAAATTGATAGTCTTGCCGACATAAGGTATAAATCCTGTCAAAGAGACCTGCATCATTATGTAGACTCTGTGACTATTTTGGCTTCACAAATTAGTTAATGCATGTTCATATTATAAAGGCACAATTAAGAAGTAGCAACTCACCCGGCTGATACTAGGCTTAAACCTCTGGGCACGTGGCACAATGATCTCATCAAATACAGATCTCATAGCAGTATCACTCGAGCCTCCAGGTAGAGGAAGATTCAGTGTAGTTCCCTCTCCACTTCCCACACCAATTTGTTCGACCTTACCTGTACCAGATAGCTTCCAGCCTAACAAATACCAAGCTCAAAAGGAAGATATTTTGTCAGTTCTTTTGAACTTAAGGTGTTACTTGAAATGTCAAATTGAAAACAAAATTACACAGTCTTCGGGTTCAAGCTAAATTCACAAGTTGCATACAATTCGTGGTTACTCAAGTATATACCTGAATTGCACACACAATACAGTGATCTTCCCCTTGTACTTATATGACTTAAAACATACTCTACATTTCTTTTGAAATATGTAATCTTTAAGGGCACTACAATAATCTTAAAGGGTTTTTCAAGATATCAGTCCTTCAATCATCAGTCCTTCAATCATCAGTGTTTTCAAATAGGTACCACAAATGTTGATATTTTGAAATAAGTCCCTCAAGACCTTTACGTTACACCAAATATACCCATATTAGCGTTTTGTATTAAAGTTATTCTCAAGTCATATGCATTTTAAGTAATTTTGAGGTAATACATTGGCATGTAAAATCAAGATCAGAATTAAATAGGCTTTGGGTTAAAGTTAAATTCATAGGTAGCATATTTTTCTGTGAAAATTGTGTAAACCACCTAGTATGTATTTGAAATGTGCGTATCATGCAAAGATAAGCCTTCACATATACATTCAAATATAAACGTAAAACTTAAATGGGATTGAAGCTTAAACTCAGATAGTCATATGTTCACAACTATAACACCAGAAAGATCAAATAAATTATTTGGGAGAGGCAGACCTAAGGACCAAGAACATGGCTACTACCATTACAACGAATCCATGCAATCTAATCAAATACAAATTCAAAGCCAAAGCCAACTTGAACTATGCACAAACTGAAATCTCATTTTCATTTTCCTCTTACTCTTGTAAGAGAACAACAAATTAGTTTCTCATCACAATATATATGTTTCTAACTGTTTAACAAATACATATTTAACTAGAAGAGCTTTTACTTGATGAGTGTTCAATCAGATTCTTCTTCATTGACGAACTCATTGCACTCAATGTTAACAACTTTTTGCGTTTACAAAGATCCGGTCTTTTTATAAGAGCCGGTTACAACGAAATTCAAAACAAATAAAGAAAAATTACAACTTTCCTTATTTAACGAACAGATCGCGAGCTCCTGTTTTACGGTCACTCGTTTTGTGGGTTGTTTGCCTGTGCCGGGGTTGATTACCGTGGACCACCGTGCAATCTCGATCCAAACAGATCTACGCGGTATAACGGGTATTATCCCACCAAGGAGATAATAGCCGGGAGGGATCGTTTCACCAAGGAAACGACCGCTCGAATCTCGGGATCTAAGAACCAAGCTTAGATCCGGAGTAGAACAACGTAGATCTGAGGATTAGCCTCTTCGAACTCCTGCCTTGTTTGTCGCGGGTGCTCGCCAAGAACTGAATCCAAGGGTCCAAGTCTCCAAGCCTTCACAAATCCGAGTTGAGGTGACAATCCGGCAGAGTTTCGGTTCTTCAGAAGTTCAGAAAAAGTCCTCTCAAATGAACAACCACCCCCCCTATTTATAGGATACCTGAACTGTGCCCGCGTGCACAAGAGGGAGGGGGGAACACCCGGCCACCTTGGGGTGGCTCGGCTCATGCCGAGCCACCCCAAGGTGGCTCGGCTTGCTGAGCCACCTCAGGGTGGCTCGGCCTTGGCCGAGCCACCCCGGGTTGGCTCGGTTCAGGCCGAGTCCCCGGGTGTGTCGTGTTTCGTCGTTTTCCGGTGTTTTCCGTCTTTCGGTTCTTCGTTTGATTCGCCCGGACTTTGATTTGATAGCCCGCGTCTTTATTTGGCAGTATTTCCGCCTCGGTGTTTGAGTACAAATCCTATTTTGTTGTTGGACGACTCGTTGATTTTCCGAACCGTTGGATCGATTCCACATGCGAACGTATTCCGTTGCTTGTGTGCGGTTCGTTGGCTTCGTAGCCTCGTTAGTCCGCTTCGTTGCTCGAACGTCCGTTGATTTGTTGATTTCTTGTGTCGAGCTATGCTAAGGGACCCATAGACAATTTTATACGCCTACAATGAGTTGAAATGAAGAGAATGTCTGGATCATCATAAAACGCATCACATGTACCATTCTCATGATGAACATCAAAATCAATTATAAGAACCCGCTTCAATCCATGTACACGTTGAGCATGTCGAGCTGCAATAGCTATGTTTCCAAAAACTCAGATAAGCCTTCACATATACATAACTGACGGTGGATATGCAAAGATCATATTTTTCTTTAACTTTGTGAGCATTTGATGTATTCTTGTAAGGTACATCAACATAATATCTCTGATCATTTAAGTTTATTACTACGAAAAACTTAAATATAAAAATGAGGGAGAAGCTTTAAGAGTGGTGAATACAGTTTCGGTAGCATACGTTGGACCAGATTCATCAATGAAAATAATACCTTCATCAGAAGCCCTAGTCATAGCCTACAGAAATATAAGAGCAAAACAAGCATCAGGAAACATGAATCATTAACCCAATAAGTCCCTCACTTAGCTACTCTTATGAAACCCACAACTTCTATCATGGAGAAAGGATCGAAGAAAACATGGATTGTGAAAGCACTGGATAAAATTCCAACTGAGATTATTGCATTTCTGACAGTCGTAAGGATGTATATATAGTCAAAAAATTAAGAGAAAGAAAGGTACAACAATTCCAGCTACATACTCAATACAATTTAAAAAAATATAAATTCATAACTGAATCTAGCAAATAAAAACTCACCAGATTAGTGATTTGGGGAAGGAATCCGAGAGCTCTCGAAGGCAATGGCCTCATTGGAGGTGGAGGCCTTGAATTGGAGGATGTTAATGGCGCTGGAAGTTCTGAGAACAGGAGATGATGGCTGGAGATCACGAGGGTTAAGGTGAGGGCTTGTTAGGGTTTGGAGGATTAGGGCTTTTGGAGGGTCAGAGGCGGGGAGAAGGAGGAAAGAGTGATGGAAGAGAGGGCGACGATACAAAATGGCCGGGGGCAGGCGGGGAGAGGAGAGAGGGTGATGGGCCGGTGGGGCATCGGGGAGAGGGGGAGTATCAAAGAGGGAGAGGAGGAGAGAGGGGGCATGCGGGAGATGGGGGCGGCGGGAGGTGTTCAGAGAGGTCGATGAGGGATTTTTTTTTTCTCAGGGGAGGGGGGACAGGAGATAGAGAGTGAGAGGGAGGGCTGGGGCGAGGGGTTAGGGTTAAGTTTTGTTTTTGGGGGCGACGGGGGTTGGAAGGGTTAGAGTTAGACGGAGAAGGGAATAAGAAGAGGCGGGGAAACGAAAAAAGAGGGGTGGTTCTGAATTTCTTTTAGGTAGCCTAGACAGAATTTTCTCTAAACTAATCAAAGATGAAGAGCCAAAAACACACAAATATGACATCATATATGTAATAGTACAAATAATAACATGTGAACAATTTTAAACGAATATTTAATAAACAAACGAATCGAATATACGTAGATCTGGTCAAATTCTAATCGTTAGCAAACTTGAATGTGTTAAATGAACTACCGAATCGAATATGACTGAAAACTTATTTGAACAATTATCGAACTATTTGTTAATTATTTGATTCATTTGAATAACTACCTGTTAGAGGTATCTTTAGATTGGTTTTCTTAAAAGTATAAAAATGTGACTAGAAAACCACCCTCTTATATTGCTCATTAATTCCACTAATTTTTGAACAAGCAAGAGGTATTTTCACTTTTTTTTATCGCACATGATAAGTTAGACTTGAGTTGTGAAAAATCTTCAAGAGTTTAATAGAATAAAAGATATTCATAGAAGTTATGTGCAAAACCCTTTAAATTTTGATATTAACTATCTAAATAATATGAAATATCTTTAGTTGTGGATTCACTGAGATAAGCCAATAGTAGCAGCACTGTTTGTGTCAGGAACAAGTTCTGTTGTAGAATTCATTATAACTGTTTATCGATTACAATGAATACAAAAGAGTGAGCTTCGTACTTTGTAAAACTACTCTTTACAACAAAAATTAAATTACAAGCTCCTTAGAAACAAACGCAGGATCGTTGTTTGGATCGCTGCTTGCGCGGGATCTTTGCCTGTGCTAGGGGTGCGTTAGCCCGTGGACCACCGAATCATAAATTCTGATTGAATCGTGAAGGATTTAAGGATTCTTCCTTCGTTTAGAAGCAAGAATAATTTTAGTGAATATCATATCGAAGTAAGATGAACACCCTTCTCAAGATCAAGTCAAAGCTTAGATCTTAAGGAACCTCCAAATTGTTAAAAGGAGATTAACTCTCAAAATTTGCCTAAGCCTTTTTGCTCTATGTCCTTGGATCTGCTCCAAAAAATGCTCAGCCTCCATCAGTAATGGCCCTAGGGGGGTATTTATAACCCCTGGGAACACTTAACTAAAATCGTGTTTCCGAGACAGTGTTGTCTGTCTCGGCGGCCGAGACAGTTGTGACTGTCTCGGCTTCCGAGACAGTCATGCCCGTCTCTAAAAATTCAAACTGTCTGCTAGATAGTTTTGTAACTACTCTCCATGTTTTAAATACCGTTATTTAGGTAGTTATCAACGAGATTCTCGCCATCAACGTTTTCCACGTTCTTTGACAGTTAATGGACATGTGTAATGCAGTTATTTCAGTAGCTTTTGATCATTTCAGAGCTGTCTCGCGTACGAGATAGCCGGCATTGTCTCGCGTGCGAGACTGTCTCCATTGTCTCGATCCTTTCGAGATAGTGTAAGGCCATTTCCTGTGATCTTTGGATGATCTTCTTGTTGTCTTGAGCTGTGTTTGGATATTTATCAATATTTTTTGACACCTACAAGCACACCTAACTAATTATATGCATTCTTTACAATCAAGATTGTAGAGAATCCGAGATGTCAAGTTAATAAAGCTTTCATGGCATTTAAAAAAAGTTCACAGGGTTATGACAACAACGGCCCAAGTGAAGGAGTAGTTTGTGAAATTTAGCCCTTATTTATTCATATGTCCAGTTATTTCATAAAGACTTGATTCATACATTCATTGGAAGTAATAAGTATCGGAAACTTACATCAAACATCCATTCATTTATTAACGAGAAAACTACTAGATTCGTTCTCCAAGCAAATTCAAATTTATGAAGCATATATCAATTCTCCCTGAAGAAGAGACATGCCTCCAGCGACAAAGTTGCGGCTACAGCCTCCTCAACGGCGGCGCTAGCTAGAGGGGAGCAGGGGGCCCTTGGGAAGGCCACCAAATAATTGTCCTGGATCATAGTAGACTTCCACATCCTCATCTCTCAAGCTATCATCTACCTGCGTGGAACAAAATAGTATTGGACTATATTTAAAATATTATAGATTTGAGGGACTAATATTAAAATAATTCTTAATTTTTTGTGGGGCCACTCATTAACAATGGAATAATCAATCACTAATGTTTATTTTTTATGATGGACACATTAGCATTGACGACGGATCGTCAATAAGTATAGGCGACGGAAAAATATTAGCGATGGATTCTATTCGTCGCCAATAAGTATTGGCGACGTATTTGAATCCGTCGCTAATAAGTATTGGCAACGGAACATTGGCGACGGACCAAATCCGTCACCAATACTTATTGGCTACAGATTCGAATCTGTCGCCAATAAGTATTGGCGACGGATCGAATCCGTCGCCAATACGTATTGGCGACGGATCAAATCCGACACCAATAAGTATTTGTGACGGATCCAATCCGTCGTCAATACTTATTGGCGACGAATTTGATCTGACGCTAATGTTTTTCCGTCGCCAATACGCTAATATTTTTCCGTCGCCAATACGTATTGGTGACGAAAAATCATTGGCGACGGATTGTAATCCGTCGCCAATACAAACATTAGCGACGGGAACAACCCCGTCGCTAATGTTCCGTCGCCAATGTTTGCATTGGCTACGGATTTCAAATCCGTCTCCAATACCCCGTCGCCAATGCTTAGTTTTCTACTAGTGATTTTTGACAAAATGCAAGAGAGGTAACAATATCAAGCTCTTGAGCTTGTTTCAACCCATATAAATATTTTTAGCATCCGGTAAACATAATTTGGGAAATAAACACCCAATAAACCCGGGGGGCGTTATATAAACACAAACCTCTCAACAAAAATCAAAGTTAATAAAATGAAAACAAAAGAATTGACCAAAAGAATATTGTTTTCATTTACAAGAATTTCAAAACATTTTTCAAAACCAAGACATGAAAAATAAAAACACTAAAATTCTTGATTTTAAAAAAAAACCAAACATATTTTGGTACCCAAGTATTCTTGGTACCAAAAGGTTTAGGAACATGACCCCTATCATTTAAGCTCAATGCCCTAGGGTTATGAACCCTTTTGGACGCATGTGGTGCACGAACACGGTCAAAGTAAAAATTGTGTAAATGACCTTTCCGATTACAATAAGTACAATGAAAGAGGCCCATTTGATTTTGTTGACCATAAACATGTGCATGAGAAACATTTGCAAATGTGAAATATTTTGAAACAATGTTGGTCTACTTAAAATATTTTACGATTTAGAAACTTTTCGCAAATCAAAACAAAACTTACCTAAGTGATCAACTCTACCACAAAAATCACAATGATACACATTAGCATACTTATGATGAACAATGGGTACATGTGTGTGTATATGTGATGAAGAAACTTGATGAGATGCACAATAAGCATTAGTATTCTTATGTTTGTGTGCATTATAGCAAAATTTAGATAAATGGCCTTTTTGGCCGCAAATAGAGTATTTATAAACTTTGCTATATATGTGTGCATAATGAGTGGATGGTTTTAACTTAGACTTGACACACATATCCATAAGCTTCTTATGATTAGTAATGCATGTTTTCAAAGTTGAATCTAAAGATGAAATACGTTTATTCACAAGATTCAAATCTTCATTTTTAGGCACATATGTATTTTTATTAGAAATAGAACATAAATAGTCATTTATGAAAGAAACAGTATTATTTTTTATGTTCTCTACTTCTAATATGGCATTATCTTTTTTTGAGATAAGCTAGTTATAGATGTGGTTAATTTTTCATTTTTCAAAATTAATATGTCATTGTTTTCTTTAAGCATGGTGTTTTCTTTTGTAATGACATCCAATTTTGACACTAGCTCCTCATGATCGGATTTTAAAACTACATGCTTGCTTTTAAGATTAATAAAATTTTTATGTAAGCATGTAATAATTTTTCACTAGCACAAGCGATTTCATCAAAAGATAAATCATTATCGAAGTTAGACTCGCATACCACACTAGGACTATCGCCTAGTGGCCGTGTGCATGATGTTCCACTATCACTTGAAGTCGATTCTGTCATAACGCGTCGAATCTCCTCCAAGTCTCCTTGATATGCTTCAAAAAGTTTTCATATAGTATAAGCACTATCAAAATGAGCAAGTTCATTAGAAATACATGGTTCAAAAGCATTATGCAAGAATTCTAACACTAACTTGTTCATTGTAAACATCCTTTTATCATGTTTGCTCCACTTGGATTTCTCCAACGTGGGCACAATATAAGCATAATCAATAACTTCCCATAAATCAATATTTCTAGATTCAACTAATATTTTAAATCTAGAGTACCATTAATCATAAGGTAAATTTCTATATTTTAGAGCAATATTTGGATTATAGCCTAAAC
>BQKN01054333.1:0-16594 GCA_022839385.1 Asparagus kiusianus | reverse complement strand
AGCGGCCTCGCTGCCGAGGCCGCCGTGTCGCAGCCGATAAAGATTATCGTTACTGAAGAGATCGAATACGAATTCGATCAGGCCAAGTTCGAGGAATACTTGTCATCCTCATCCGCAAAATCTTCCTCGTCCCGTAGGTGCAGGAAGATTTCTTCTCCTAAGAAAGCTTACAAGTCCACGACGCCTAAGAAGGCCGCAGATGAAGATTCTTGCCCAATTGTTGCTGAAGAATCTGTCTACAACACTTCTGCTCCAAAAGACTCCGGCCCCATTAAGGAGTCCTTGATGGATAGCTCCCCGGTGTTGACGAAGAGAGCTCGTCAAAGACAGCGCCAACGACGTGCTCGACAACTGGCTAAGGCCATGCAACAAACTGACGGGGTCCACTACTATACGGACCTAAAGTCAAGGAATCGAAAGGTGGTTCAGTTGCCTCAAAGGCAAGATAACCATGTTTCTGCAAAACTTACAAAGGAAGAATGGACCTTAGTCAAAAGGGCTCGTTCAACCCTGAAAGAACGAATTCAACGGCGTAAGGTAAAAGCCGCTCGTGCCCGTGCACTTCGTCAACAAGATCAGAAGAACAAGAAGGAAATGGTGTGTGAAAAAACACCAAAAACCTGTAAAATTTGGGTTCCCAAGACTGAAAATACTCAAAAAATACAGAACAATACATCCTGTAACCGCGACAGTACAAACTGTCGCGGCAATGTCTTCGACCGCGGCAGTCACGGCTACCACGGCAATCTGCTCAACCGCGACAGCTCTGACTGCCGCGGCACTTCACGTAGTCGTGATGCTCATCGTTGTCACCAGACTACATCTGTAGTTCCGTCTACACCAAATCGTGGTCCTTCTACTGCAACAGCGTCTGCTTCATCACCAGTGAAACCCTGGGTTAGCCCAGATTTGTCCAAATTCAAAGTTACAATGGCGGATCGCCTCGGTCCTTTAGCTGATGATCGAGGCAAAGCCCCAGTTAAAGAAAATCCAAGTCCAGCAAACAAACCCTTGGTGGTTTCTTACACAGGGGGTCGCAAACACCCACCGGTCAGAATTAACCCGGTCCAAGACAAGAGAATACCAGTTCATGATCGTCTAGGACCCGTGAATACTCCACTCCCGCAAGGGAGTGTATTTAAAAACTTAACCTTGGATCACCCAGGAGCGAAGAATAATCGTCCTGCGCATGTTAACAAGGTTCGCAAACCAAAGATAGGTTGCTCAAATCACGGTAGTGATGAGCTGTACTATCGAAACAGTAATTCAAGAAAAAGGATTGTCCGGGAAGATGAGTCTCATTGTGCATGCGAGAGACTCATCAAAGCGGTATTGACAGAATGCGGTTGCTCACAAACTCCAAAACGAGTTTCCGTATTCCAAAGACTTTCAACTGAAACGTCAAATCCCAAAGTGAGACTTTTCAATCAGAGAAAGCCTGCAAGACGGCAGGATGAATTCCCTGAGGTCACTATTAACATGACCGGCAGAGGAAAACAACAGTTAGTCAACCCAGACCCTGATTTCTCTTCAGAAGGAAGAGTTGAGCAGGGTCTTTCTAAAAGAATGGAGTGGTTACGACGGAGGGCCAACCGACGCCGAGACTACAAGAGGATGCACGAAGGTTTATCATCGGAAGACGAATTGTCAGATACTTGTTCTGCAATCGCTTCAGACGATACCGCGTCCAGTGTGGGGCGAGCAAGGGAATCCTTCGCGATCACGCCAGACCAATTGGCTCAGATACTGCAAGAAGCGTTGGCCAAACAACGCGAAGAGATCAGAGCCGAAATCAAAATGGAGATGGAGTTGACAATGCAGCAAGTACGAGATTTGCAGGTTCAACAAAGTCAACCGGAATCGAGCCAAAAGGCAGAATCCGGCAAACGCAATGCCAAACCCGTACAAATAGCTGAGGATGATGATAAAGAAGATGAAACTATCTTCGACGATCCTCCTTTCGATAAAGACAATTCTGGAAGCGGTCTGGTTAAATCAACTACTCAAATTTTCTTGAAGAAGAGTGAGGAAGAAGATAAGAAGATGCATGATCTTGAGAGTAAAGTCAATGCTCTGATGACGGCCCAGGAAGTGAAGAAAACGGGCATTCCATACCCGTACCCGAGGGAGTGGGATTTGATTCCTTATCCCCCAAAATATAATTTGATTAACTTTACTCCTTTTGATGGCAGAGGTTCACCAACTCAACACTTGATTTATTTCAAGTCACATCTTGGCGCGATATCAGGAAATGAAGCCCTGATGGTTCGGTCATTCGTAGGAACCCTACGCGGGCCAGCCTTCGATTGGTACCGACGCCTGAAACCCGGAAGCATCACCAGCTGGGGAGATATGGAAGAACTGTTTCTCACCAACTTTTTCGACGATGACACAGAAGTTTCCATTGGTTCGTTGTTGGACGAGAAGCAGAAGAACGGGGAGTCGGTCGACGTGTTTGTCAAACGATTCCGGAACAAAGCGGTGAACTGCAGAGATCCACTCACCGAAGAATTCATCCTACAGACATGTCACAACAACTTGTCTTTGGATGTGCTGGAGATAATGGGGGTTGTACCCTCTAAGACCTGGAAGGAGTTGAAGGTCAGAGGTGAGCAAACTGAACGGTTTCTCAAGAGGAGGAATTTGGAGAGAGGTCAGCCACCAAATAATAATCAAAATCAGAAACAGAACTTCAACCCTCGAGGCAGAGGAAGAGGGTCGGGACCCGCTGTCGATGCGCATCAAACGTCACAGCAGCCGCCACAAACACAACAGTCGTCGTTCCAATTGGCACCGAATCAGAGTCAACAACCACAGAAGCAATTTAAGCCATCGGAACCCAGATTCCCGAAGGAGTATTCGTTTAAAGACGATGAGGTCCCAGTTATCTTTAAATACCTGCTGGATAATAATAAGATCAAACTTCCACCGGTCACAAACCAAGAAGAAGCAAAGAAGGTTAATGACCCGAAATACTGTGCGTATCACAGGAGGGTCCACCATCCCACTAAGGCGTGTTATGTCTTGAAGGACAAAATACAAACCTTAATCGATGTGGGTATTGTGACACCAAAGCCGAAGGAGAAGAAGGTGGGCGCGAATGCGGTCTCCATTAGCTTCGGATCAGTTCCCTTATCCTGGTTTCAAGCCGAGCCAGTGCCAGAGGTAAAGATGCAAACTATCAATGATGATCCTCATGGACAGCGCCAAAAAAGGTTAGTATCATATACGGCCCCTAACGGCGAAATCCTGTGGGTTCATCCGGATCTGCTCGAAGATGAACAGTGGACGACATCCACGTCAAAGAAGAAATCAAAGGGCAAAGGAAAAGAGAAGTCCTGTTACGGAGCCTCGGCGATTCCAGAGAAAGACGACGAGGAAATAGCAGTTCTACCACTTTCTGATGAAGAGCAGGAAGTCTTCGCGACAAGGGGTGGAAATGAATACCATTATCAGTATCCCGAAGCTCCTGATCCTAACGGTAAAACTCTGGCAGAACTGGGGGTGGATACGACCCCACCCGTGGCAACCAAGAAACCTCAGAAAGTTGTAAAGCAGAAAGAAAAAGAACCTCAACCTAAAGAAGTTCAAATTCCGAAGCAGTCTCGTTTCAATAAACCAATTGGACGAGACAAACCGGAAAGTTCAAATGCTCCATACCGTTTCGACGTTATGACTCAGTTAGCCAATATCCCAGCAAGGATCACACTATACGAGTTATTGCGCCTTTCGAAAGAAACCAGGATAGCATTGCAAGAAGCCTTGGCTGATTCTGAGGTATTCCTCACTCAGATCAAACCAACTCCTGAAGAGCCAGAGTCGTCGGTGCAACATTGCAATCTGGCAGCCACCAAATTTCCTTGCATAGCGTTCACAAAAGAAGATATGCAAGTCAGGAACTCAAAGCATGACAGACCGCTGTATTTCACAGGGTATATCGGTTCGAGCATGGTCAACCGGATTCAAGTCGATCCGGGTTCCGCTGTAAGCATCATGCCACTTCGGTTGATGTACCACCTCGGAATTCCCGCCAGCAAGTTAGCCTTAACGGGAACTGTTATTTATGGATTCAACACTAGCGGATCAAGACCGTTAGGAAAAATCCGGGTGAAGTGTCAACTCGGAGATCTGAAGTCTGAAGTCACCTGCTATGTGATCGATGCAGAGACTTCCTATAACTTGCTGTTGGGTCGTCCATGGATCCACGATAATCTTATAGTTCCCTCCACCCTCCATCAGTGTTTGAAATATGTCGACACTAATGAGGAGGTTAAGACGGTGGTCGCGGATAAGCAACCATTCAAGGGGTTAGAAAACTATTTTACTGACTCCCTTCTATATGGTGCTGAGTCCGAAACTGAACCATCGGCCCATGGCACGGACAGCGGAGATGAAGCTGATACCGAAGCCGGGCTCGATTATAGTGAAGGTCTTGTATTAAATGACATTGAACCTCTTGTAATCGATCTTGACGGTGATGAATCGTCAGACGAAAGTTGTAACTGGCAACTTGCTGATGAAATAATAAAGAATGATTTAGAGTATTCGCCTTGTCTTAATAATGTAATGCAGGAATTGTATGATAATCCTAATTTACATATGCCAATTCGCTCATCCTGCACGGCGACGAAGTACCTACGAAGTTCAGCCGGGACAACAATGATCCTACCTGCAAAGACAGGGGGTGAGAAAGAAATAATCTTTGGGAAAGGGAATCCATCCCCAGCTACTAATCTTTTCTTGGGTAGTAGCTCAGATGAGGAAAAGCCAGGACAACATTTCTCTCGATATAGTTGGCAAGCTAATGATTACATGGAGAAACAAGGTTATGACCTCTCGCTTGGTGAAGGTCTTCATTTTGGTCAAGGAGTTAGGGTGCCACCCCGTTCTACTTATGTACCAAAAGGAAAATCAGATAATCATTATAGTCATAATAGAGGTCTAGGTTATGCTTCGTCATCTGAGGACGAAGATTGCCAACAGATCATTAGCCAATTGATAAATGGAAGCGGGCATTCATCCGATACTTCAATGTGGGACTCTGACGCGAGCATCGGAGAGAGATTCAAAGCACTGATGTCAAATATGGCGACAGTTGATCCTTCCACAACTGAAGAAGACGACCAGTTGCCTATTTGGGAAGATCCCTGGATACATTACATGAATATCCAATACGGAGATCGATTCGAACAAAGAGAACCTCCTACTGAGGATAAAGTGGTCCAAGTTAATATGGGTGACGAAGTTAATCCGAAACCTATATTTATCAGCGGTGATCTTCCACCAGATGAGAAAGAGGAACTAATCGCCCTCATCAGAGAGTATATCGACGTTTTCGCTTGGAATTACGAAGATATGCCGGGACTCGATCCAAATGTAGCCATGCATACCCTGAACATAAAATCTGACGCTAAACCTGTCAAGCAACAGCAAAGACGGTTTCGTCCACAAATCATGGAGGCAATAGAAGCTGAAGTCAAAAAACTGATCGATTCAGGTTTTGTCAGAGAAGAACAACATCCTGAATGGTTAGCTAACATTGTTCCAGTTCTTAAAAAGAACGGAAAGATCAGAATCTGTATTGATTTCAGAGATCTGAATGCCGCCTGCCCTAAAGACGATTTTCCTCTGCCTATTACGGATGTCATCATTGACAATACATGCGGGTTCGAGAGAATGTCATTTATGGATGGATTCTCGGGATATAATCAGATCAAAATGCATCCGGATGATGAAAAGCATACAGCCTTCAGAACACCCCTCGGTGTATTCTGTTATACTGTTATGCCGTTCGGACTGAAGAACGCCGGCGCCACATACCAACGAGCGATGACGAAGATCTTTCAAGAACACCTTCGGAAGACTGTCGAATGCTACGTTGACGACCTAGTCGTGAAGAGTCGTGATAAGAACTACCACATTAAAGATTTGAAGACGATGTTCGATCTTATGAGAACTCATCAGCTAAAGATGAACCCGACTAAGTCCTTCCTAGGAATGTCGACCGGTAAATTTCTCGGATTCGTCGTCACCACAAAAGGTATTCATATTGATCCCGACAAAGTGAAGGCGATAAATGAGCTGCAACCCCCGAGAAATCTTAAAGAACTCAGAGGATTGCAGGGTCGATTGGCATATATCCGTCGGTTTATCTCAAACCTATCGGGAAAATGTCAACCGTTTTCTAAACTCGCGAAGAAAGGCGTGTCATTCATTTGGGATGAAGCTTGCCAAAAGGCGTTCGAGGATATTAAAGCATATCTAGCGAACCCACCCATTCTCGTTGCACCGAAATCGGGCAAACCGTTTTTGATTTACGTCAAAGCGACGAGCCATTCGTTAAGTGCATTACTCGCACAAGACGATGATAACGGTCACGAGCAAGCAGTATATTACCTGAGTCGCACACTGGTAGGAGCTGAATCTCGTTATCCAATGATCGAGAAATAATGTCTTGCACTGGTATTTGCTGTCCAGAAAATGCGACATTACTTAGTGGGGCAGACGATTTATGTCATCTCCAACATAAACCCTGTCCGCGTATTCATGACCCAGCCGGCGTCCATGAATTGGCGTTTAGCTAGATGGGCCTTACTCTTATCGCAATACGACTTGTACTTTAAGCAACAAAAATCGGTTAAAGGGCGAGCTATTTGCGATCTTCTAGCAGAAAATCCTACGAAGGATATAGTCGAATTATACGACGATCTGCCAGATGAAACTCATGAAGTCAATACTACTTCACATCAGCAAGTGTGGCAGTTATACTTCGACGGGGCTTCCCGCGCAACCAATGTGGCAAGCGCACCCGGATGTTCTAAAATCTCCTCAGGAGTGGGGGTCGTTTTAGTTTCCCCGGAAAAGCATGTTTTGTCTAGAGCATACTCGTTGACCGGACCATGTTCTAATAATGTGGCCGAGTACAACGCGTTAATAATTGGACTCAATTTTGCCAAAGAGCTGGGGGTCGAATACCTAGAAGCTTTTGGGGATTCTCAACTGGTAGTGAATCAAATACGAGGAGAGTATGAAGTCAGAAGTCCAGACCTGATTCCATACCATCAGGTGGCTATTGAGATGGCAAACTCATTTGAAGGATTTTTCATTGAGTACGTTCCACGTCTCCAAAACGCGTATGCAGACGCATTGGCGGCATTGTCAGTATCATTGGCTCAACCTCCCGAAACAGAACAATTGATTACAGTGAGGACTCACCAGCTTATCGTTCCAATCTACGACTCGGATGTTAAAGAAGCATACTCAACAGCAGTTGAACCCGAAGTTCGAGATTGGCTCTTTCCCATTATCGACTACGTCCTACATGGTATATTGCCTGAAGATGTAAAAGAAAGGGAATCGATTCGGCGAAGAGCACCGAGATTTTACTACAACGCCACAGCACAAATGTTGTATCGACGATCGTACGACGGTCTTCTACTCCGTTGCTTATCCGGCAAAGAAGCGGAACAAGCACTCAAAGAGGCGCATAATAGAATATGTAGTGCGCATCAGCCCGGTCCTAAACTCTGTGATCGACTTAGAAGAATCGGGTATTATTGGCCAACTATGGTAAAGGATGCAGTTGACTACGCACGACGATGTGAAGTGTGTCAGTTACATGCAAATTATGTGCACCAGCCTCCCGAGTATTTACACCCATCGGCGACGTCGTGGCCATTCGAAACTTGGGGTATGGATATCGTAGGTCCTATTTTTCCACCTTCGGTTAAAGGGGACCGCTTCATTTTGGCAATCACCGATTACTTCTCGAAATGGGCAGAAGCAGTTCCACTTAGAGAAGTAAAGACGAGTGATGTCATCAAGTTTATTAAACACCATGTCATATATCGGTACGGTGTTCCAAGGCGAATAGTACACGATAATGGCCCTCAATTTGTCAGCAATGCATTCATCAAGTTTTGCGGTAAATTCGGGATTAAGGACGTTTCATCGACGGCTTATAACCCTACGGCTAACGGATTGGCTGAAGCTTTTAACAAGACCATCATCAAAATCTTGGCAAAATTGGTGAAAACCAATAAACGAGATTGGGACGACAAACTCGGTGAAGCCTTATGGGCTTACCGTACAACTGTCCGTACACCTACCGGAACAACTCCATATGCCTTAACATATGGATGTGAAGCTGTTCTCCCATTGGAAATACAGATTCCTTCTCTCTGTATCGCCCTCGCAATGGGAATGACGACGGAAGAACATCATCAGAAACGTCTCGAGGAATTAGAGATGTTAGATGAAAAGCGCTTGGAAGCTCAACAACAGATCGAGTTTTATCAGGCCAGAATTTCTCGGACTTTTGATAAAAGGGTCCGACGACGAAGTTTTAAAGAAGGAGATCTAGTTCTTGCTGTCCGAAGACCTATGATTCTCACTTCCAAGAAGAAAGGAAAATTTGAACCCAAATGGGAAGGACCGTTTGTAATAGAAACAGTCTATTCAAATGGTGCATACCGTCTGGTTACTCAAGACGGTAATAAATTGATGATGCCAATAAATGGGAAGTTCCTGAAAAAGTATTACCCATAATACGTTCAGGATAACCTATGTAAAACGGAAAGTTCCTAGAGAGTCCTATGCGGGATATTTCGGGATAATCCGTTATCAGTTGATTATCATGAATAAAAAAAATGATGATCATATGAATAAGATGTTTTTACTAATATCGTTGAGATGAGATTTAATGACAGTTAATCTTTCCTCACGAAACCTTGTAACACAATTATGGAAGGGGAGTCTCGATGACTTGTAATCCCACGCCATGAAACTCCCACCGATCAGATCAACCAAAGGTCATCGGTCGATTGAATTCTTATGCTTAAAATCAAAATTGCCCACCGAGTAATTCGTACAAATCAACAAATTCATTGTTATTTGTACCCTACTCTTATTCCTCTTTTGGTCAAACCTTCCTACAGTTAGGACCAAAGCCAAAATCCCCTCTCGATTCATTCCATGAACGAGAGGTCCACAAATCGAGTGATCAAACCTTTAAACAGTTAGGATCATCTCAAAACCCCCACTTGGTCAAACCTTCTTACAGTTAAGACCAAAGCCAAAGTCCCCTCTCGATTCGTTCCATGAACGAGAGGTCCACAAACTGAATAATCAAACCTTATGACAGTTAGGGTTATTCAAACCAATTCGGATTCTTTAAGTGGAGATCCCACTTCGAGTTTCCTTTGCATCAGGAGATAGAATATAAAATTCTTCCTCTCTGATTTTGGGTTTATCTCTACCAACAAACAAGAGACAAGGAAACGGAATATGAAATTATTCCTTTCCAATTCTGGGTTTATCTCTACCAACAAACAAGAGACCAGGAGATAGAATATAAAATTCTTCCTCTCCGATTCTGGGTTTATCTCTACCAACAAACAAGAGACATGGAAATGGAATATGAAATTATTCCTTTCTAATTCTGGGTTTTTCTCTACCAACAAACAAGAGACTCTGAACTGGAATATCCAGGTCCTTCCTTCACAAGCTTAGATTCGTTTTCATACAAAGAAAACGTAACCTATCTACACTTTAAAATCCATGTCATTCACACATGGGGGATGTTATCTCTACCCCTTATTAGAGATAAGTCTACATCTAACACATGTAGCCTACACATTCAATGCTGTAGTTTAAAGTCTAAAAGAGTTTAATTCTTTTAGCCCAACGTTATATGTGAGACGGACTTAGATAATTCACATACTAGCCCGATTCAAACGGTAATCGGTAAAGGCATATCAAATCCGTTGATGGCTGAGGATTTGCCAAAAATCCTACGAGTATTATGGTTATTTATCTCAAACAAGAGTGTATAATCGTAATAAAATCTCAATGAGCAAGAAAGTTTACTATATTAATCAAAAGAGTTCAAACAAAATAGCATAAAAAGAAATGTATGTTTTCAAAATTACAATAACTTGTAATGGCGGAGTTCATCTTCTAATTGAGAAAGCTTTGTAGCGTAAGCCAGTTCAAGTTCAGGTATCAGATTGGCTTTAAATTTTCTTTCATCAATGCTTTGAATTCTGGCAATCTCTTGCTCTTTGTCAGCAAAAATCTTGTCCTGAAGATTCAGCTGTCGGAGTGTATCTACTTCAGCTAGAGTTACCTCCACTAGATCAGACTCCAAAGCTTCACAAACATCCCTAGCTTTGGAAAGTTGCTCCTCCAATTGAGCTATCTCTGCTCGACGTGACTCCAAGTCACGATACAGGTCTGCCTTAATTTGTGTCTTTGTGGCGGCGCTCACATGGAGTTGATTAATGCGAGTTCTCAGCATTTGAAGTTTAGATTCAGCGGATTTTTAAGAATCACGCCACTCCTGTAATTTCAGATCCATTTGGGAAGCAATGTACGAAGACGCGCCACTAACACGAAAGTTCTGCAACCGTTCGATATGTTGTCTAAGATCGACTAAATATGCGTCAATTGAGTCGGATAATTCAGTGCATCCATGCGCTCTAATTCTGGATACATGATGATCGAGAGATTTCTTGAAAGGTTCAAAGGAGGAACCTTTAAAGAGGATTCGATCAACCACGATGTTTAAGAAAGTGACAAAGCTTTGGACGTCAGCGCAAATGACGACTTTGTCCGGACCTTCATCCGCCAATAAAGCTTGAAGGCGATCAGACAATGATAAAGGAGCTACAAAGTGAACAGACGAAAAGAATTTGAGATATACAAGCCTGCGTATAATAGTGAATGGAAGCATATAAAGTTCGCTAGAGAATATCATAATTGAATTACCTTGGCTTGGCAATACTACAGCGGGTTCTATAACAACTGGAGATTGCTCAGGAATGATACTTGGCTGGCGATCAACTACTTCAGACGTTTGTTCATCTGAAGCCCCTAATGGTTTTGGATCCGGAGTTATAAATCCATGAGGGACAATTTCTATAAAAGAGAAAAAGATGAATCAATATTCTACTCTATTAATCTGACTTTGAAATATATCAAAGAGGAGATGTACCAAGTTGGGTTGAAGTTACGGGGGGTCGCTCTTTCACAATAACCTTTGATCCTCCCGTTTCATGAACAGCCGATGTTGGATCAGAAGTTACAACGGATTCAACTTCGATAACATCAGAAGTCAGAGGAACAGGAGTTGGTGGTTCAACTGCAGCTGGAGGACCTGCTAAAAGTATAAAACCCAGACCTTCGGGTTGATCACATTCACCAAGGACGGTAGATGCATCAACCTCACTTGTTGGTCCTACGTCTAAAATTCTTATTTCAGTCATAAAAAAAATGATGAGAAATACAACTTAATTAAGGATCTAAGTCCGAAAGTACATACCTCCTGATGTACCTACTTCAGCTGAATCAACTCGAGTAGTTGGTCCTGCAGTGGCGGAGGGAGCTGGAACTGACAATATATCGGAGATCTTCTGGTGTGCATCATCGGAAATATCAAGATCAAAATCACGTTCATCAAAATCTCCGATACCCATATTATAGGTAAGTTCTGTGTCTCTCGGTTCATTAACAGGCACGTCTGTTAAACGGAAGGGTCTATCAATACATATGCAAGGAATATGAGGGAATCAAGACAAATAAAACCAGGATTACCTTCGACAGCGGGTATAGGTTCAGCGACGCTACTACTCACACTCACCTCCTTTAGTTTGACTAAAAGAAGATAAAGCGCACAAGTTAGTAGAAGAGGAACACGTTCCGATTCATCTATTTTCCGAAAATATCCTCCAAATGAAGAAGCACATGTACCTGTCTCGGTAGTTGGAGAGGTCGGTGCAACAACCGGAGGAATGGTGACGTCCACATTGATAGGTCCTTCACTCATTGCTTGGTGTACTTGCTGAGTGAAGCTGGATTCATCAACGTCCATCAAACCTGGAGAAGAGGATTCTGGCATGATTTCCCCTTCTTCTTCTGGCTCAACTACAATAATGAAAAGAATAAATAAAATTCTAACTTCAAAAGATAAGATGACGAAGAGGAGACAATAAAGTGAGTTTACCTCTCTCATCAACTGGAAGGTTCTGGAGGATTTCCTCTTCACGTAAAGGAGAAAGTCGGCGTTCCCGATGAGCAGCCTTCTTAATCCTCTTTGACAAACGAATATCCCCGGAAGCTTCCGAACCTTCATGGCGAAATTTGGTTCGCAGTTCAGTTCCTTGAGCAGGGCGGGGTTGAACTTCAGAAGGAATAGAAGACCGAGACCTCTTTCTACTCAGGAGCGGGGCAACTTGTTCTTCTTCTTCTTCTGTTTCTTCCTCCCCCACGGGCCATCTAACAGTCATCTTATTGGAAGACGACAAAGGAATATCCTTCTCCATCATTCGTACACCTCTTGAGGGAATACTTGGTGATTGAGGAGAAGATGCCCGACGAGTTCGGTGAGCCACAGAAGAAGAAGGAATGTCGGCCTCCCCTCCACCTCGCGTTTCATCCTCTTCGCTGGAAGTGTCAAAGTCGTCGCTTTCTTCAGAGTCAACCGCTTGTTTTCCTTTGCGGGAAGACGTAGCGGGCTCCTTTCCTTTTCCAGATACAATTCTTCGAACCACAGCTTCAGATTCTAGTTCGGAAATCTTTTTCTTTGGGACAGGAGTGTTGGCAGCTAAAACCCATCGACAATAAAGAAAAGTCAAAAGAATATCGGGTTCAGCGACAGGCAAGCTAAATTGAGCTCATGTACATCCAGCAACATTCCAAAACCAAGCTCGCACTCCATCAATGAGGCCTCCGTAGTTTATCAACCACTTATTGGAATTCCCAATGTACAGTTGATCATAGCCGAATTGTCGCGCAAAACGACAAGGAAAATAAGGCTCAATCCTGCAGAGATTCTTCGATCGGAAAACATTATAACCTGGTCGAATGTTCATAAGCCAATGAAAGCTACCCATGTCGAGAGAAGTCCTGTTGGCCCCAGGTATTTCCTCATCAACGAGTGTGTCATTATATGCGCCAGAAAATCGAGGGAAACATTTGTAGAATTCCCAGCACTTGGCATTCTTGAACTGCCTCACTCGTTCAGCCCACGATCGGGAAGGATATAACCACTTACATCCTTCTAAAAGCTGTAGTAAAGGGATCTCTGGATCAGACATGTCGGGTGCTGACATCATGTCCGACCGATGGAGAACTAGCCACGTCATTAAATATGTGTACGGTAACTCAACGCTTGACAAGGGAATCTTGGTTGAAGGCTCCGCACCCACTTTTGTAAAAGTGTTGGCTAAGATATGCAAACCGCTATGAAGGGCAGCAATCATGGCGGAGAGAAGAGATAACCTACCTCCGACGGCTAATTGCACGGCGGGAAAAAGAACTTCAAGAGGAAGCGCCTCAGAAGATTGATGCGGCACTACACATTTCTTTAGCCATATGGCCAGATAACCAGAAAGAAGAGTCGCAGGCTTCATTCTCTTGGTGGATTGCCATAAGAAAGTACTGAACTTGGTGCCTCTAAGAAAACCGCCCTCAGACGACTCAGTTCTATAAGACTGAGCGTTAATCTTCGTAATCAGCCCATTAACTTCAGAAGGAGTCAGAATTGGTGATTCACAGACAGCTTCACCGGTCGAACTCTCGAGATTCTGAAACAAGTAGTCGGCAAACTGTTTCAAACTGACCCTAGCTGCTTTCTTACTCTTTACTTCGATCTTGGCTATCGCTATTTGGTAGTGGCAAGTCAACTCCCAAAGAATGTCATAAGCAGGAGAGCCAGCCTTCTTCATAGTCATGAGCCGACGATTGTTGGAAAAATATTCTTGATAAGGGGTATTCCCCAATGGCAATCCGGATACCTTCATCATTTCATGGAGTGGAAACCCAAGCTCCCCATACTTGGTAAGAAATGTATTGGTCTCCGGAATATAAGATTCGAATAAGGCAAGAAAGTGATCTACACTTACGGGGAGACCATACATGCTGGCTCGAATCGGAACGTGTAATCCCAAGTTCTTTAACTCTTGATCCCAACGATTGAGTACGTAGTCAGTCATCCTAGCCCACCATCTGTCCTTAAGAGAGTGAACCCATCCATAACACCTGAATTTTGGAATGGGAAGTTCTCGGCCAACCCGAGCAAGTCTATTCTTTACTGTATTGGCCCTGATCATCAGTTCGTTCTGGGGTCCGCTATCTGGTCCAAGTATTCCCGGGTGGAGACCACGAATATTATGTCTACTAAGGGAGCCAGGAGCGCTAATATCTCTACCAATGAATCCACAATGGATGTGCTCATGGTCTTCTGTCAAGTGCCATGTCATTCTTCTCTGAACAGCCAAATTCCTTAACTGCAAAAGTGAACATTGTCGAGGGAACGGAGGAAGGAATAAAAAAGCACCTTCGTGTTCATTCAACCAGATTTTGGGGCCACGGCAAAGATTGTCTGGATCTTCTACCGAATCTCCGAACAGATAATCAGGCTTCTTTAATGGTTCGGTAGAATCTCGAATTGGAGTTAAGGGTGAGTCGGTCAACAGAGCACGCAGAGAGCGACGACTTCCTTCACGGATTAATTCAGGAACGTTGTCATCACGATCCTCATTAAACTGACGGGCCTCTCTAACCAGGAACTCGCCGTTGAAAGAGGCGTGAAGGGTACCACTCTGTCCAGGATCTTCTCTATTAGAGAAGGCTACAGAAGGAAAAGGGACTGCAAGAAAAAATTTTGAAGACATGGTTAACAAGACCAAAACCCCCGCGCTAAGTGACCGCGGCATTTGTTGCTGCCGTGTGTTACCACGGCAGCATACACTGCCACGCTCAACCGCGGCAGTACGAGCTGCCGTGGTAACTAACGATAACCCTGGGTTCGAAAAGAACAAGGTTTTTAGTCAAGTTCATAGTTGTGGCTGTGGTACTTATCTTGATTTAACAAGATATGTACTTTGTAGTGTCAATCCCCTCGATGGGGGATGTCGACTCTTCCCGAATGCCTCTCAATGGAGACAAACGAGGCGGTATGTACAAAATCAACGGTTTCAGATAAGGAGAAGTTGAAGAAACTCACCCCCAAAGGAAGGAACAGCAGCCTCAACCTCCTCAGGTGCTGGTGCCGTCGATTTCCCCTTCGAACCACGGGTTTTCTTGGGTGACATGGTGAAAACAGTCTGTAAGCAAGAATAAATTAGGGTTTTTGTGAGATCCTAAACAAAAGAACGAAATCAAACCCTAAAACACAATATATGAGTGCGGTTTTACCTGGGGATGAACAAGATCGAGTTTTGATCGAAGGAAAAGCTCTGAATCAAAAAGATCTCAAAACCTTAAATCTCAAAACCCTAAATCCGTTCAAAAATAGCCCTGATACGAAAAGATGGGTAGGGGAACAGCCAAGAGATCCTTTTATAGGGTACTTGAAGAGGTTTCGAACTCAGAGAGGCGGGGAAAAAATGACCCGAAGAAGCCCAACATCAGACTTATAGCCCGTCAAGCTGAAGCGGTGCGCGGCACTCGACACTGTCGCGCTCAAGCGCGACAGTCTATGTTGCCGCGCTTAAGCGTGACAGTATGAGCTGCCGCGGTAGTTAACACAACATGATCTACTCCGATATGCAGAAGCACTGTGTATACATGATGATCCCTGGGGCATTTGAGCACATACATCTCTCATGGTATTTGGAATACATACCTGAACACTCTGATGAGTATATGAGTATAAACTGCTTCTCCAATTCTCAACAACGGTCCCAATTCAAGACTTCGACGAAGGCCATGCGATAAACGCAGCGCCGGAAGAATCTTAGCTATTCTACAAAGCACTGAGTAGGCTAAAAGATGAAGAAGTCAAGGATTGAAGCCATTCACAGACCATTCTACACAATTTCCTCAACAAAGAACTGGAGAAATTGCAGGGAAAAGCTTATCATATCCAAAGTGTCCCAGACTCCTCTCTAAAGAAATGATGAGTCTGAGATACTTTGGAGGGGGTATCTGTAGGCATCAAAAAATACTTACAGACATCGAAATACCAATCAAAACAACATGGAAGAACAATTTACACATCATCAAATAACACATGCTAAGGCGCGACAGGATAGAGTGCCGCGGCTAAGGCGCGGCGACCCATGGTGCCGCGGCCAGGCGCGGCAGCATACAGTGTCGCGGCGTAGGCGCTACAACCTAAGGTGCCGCGGCTGTTTTATAGGAGTGTTGTAACGGTTACGAGGCAATTATACGATGGTTTCTGAAGTCCACGTAGCGATATATCAGAAATAGAACGTGTGCTGACGTGGAAAAGCTGTTAAACCACGTAAAAAAGTGGTTAAAGATCGTGGGAGAGCGGTTTCAAGCACGATGGAACGTGCTGGTAACTACCTCTTCGGTCGCGGCAGCCTATACTGCCGCGCCAATAGCCGCGGCAGTGTAGACTGCAGCGGCCAAAGAGTAAACACTTGGGCAGTTATTTCACCCCATGTTCGCTGTGGTGCACTTCTACCCCTATAAATACCCTCCTAAACACGAAATAAAGACAGGGAGCAGATTTGAGCAGAAGAGACTTGAGCTTTTGGAGATTTTGAGGAAGAAAGAGAGAATTTTCACCCCTTGACAAACATCATTCGGTGATTCCTAGAGATCTAGCTCAGACTTGATCTTTGGA
>BQKN01054324.1:606-14529 GCA_022839385.1 Asparagus kiusianus | reverse complement strand
GTTTATATGCAGCCGTTCGTGCCACCATGTATGGCTTGCCTGTCAGCACGAGGCATTTTTGTGCTTTGTTCGAGCTTTATAATCCAGATTCGAACACTTTTCTGACTCGGCAAGGGGAGTTGGGCTTGGCTCTTCACGAGATGCACAGGATTTCTAGCTTGCCCATGGGACAGATGCTATACCAGGAGTACTTTCCCTCTAATCATGAATTGAATCAATTGAAGGATCGCATGCCCGACCGTTATGAGACTCTATGGGACCTCACTTGTCACTATCATATTGCTTTGGCGCAGTCTAGGCCTTTAGCAAAGAGGACTAAGGTGTTCGTGAGTCTGAAGCAATTTGCAAATTATTTGTTCAAGAATCTGGAGAATAATTCTGGCGAGGCTATTTGTGAGTTGGCCCCACTTACTCCCTCAGGGGTGAACAGTCTACTGAAGAAGATTGACGCTCATTCTTATACCACTAGTAGTCCTGAGGGTGGCTTTCCTGCAGGGACCAAGTTCAAATCATTCTTATGGCATGCGACCGTACCGATTCGACCGATGACTCTTCTTGTCGGTTATCTCGCTATTTGGTTGAAGAAGTACGTGGTTCCATATCAGTCTGGCGACGCCTTGCCCTTGGAAGTGCTCTATCCAGCAATTCAGCTCGCCTACAAGAAAGAACTTTCACTTCTTCCGGTGATGGTGGCCAACATTCATCGAGGACTTCGACAGCTTTCTGGTGCCTTTACACAGAAGGAAAGTGATTTGCGGGTCAGATTCCCACCATTAAGACGGAGCTCCCGTACACTTATTTGATGGCCTGGTTCGTCCTTCACCGTTCGGATATGATGTCGGTACCGAACGCCACCGACCACTCCGTTCCCCTACTACAGTTGCTTGAGAATGGCAAGTGGGAGGGGCGCGGATTTTCTGACGTCAGACAGCAGCTGCAGGTCCACAAGTGTTGGACATTTTCCACTTGCTTTCCGCAGTTCTCCGGCCGATACGGCGATTGTTTGATAGATGAGGAGAGGCCGAGAGAGTATCGAACTCACTTGGACATCGGCTGCTTCAACTGGCTAGTGAACATTAGGCCAGGTTATCTGACTTTTTGGGTGAGGGATCAGTGTTTCATAGAGCCATATCTACCCTGCCGATTCGCTCGCCAGTTTGGCTATGATCAGCTTTACGTCGGGAATCCCCGTCAGCAGCTTCGGGCCTACGGTGGTTTGGTGGATGGTCTCCGTGCTTGGTTGTGGACCGTGACTGGCTGTACTGGTGCCAAGTTCAGTCTCCCGAGTGCTGATCGGCAGTTGAACCTCACTTTCTTGAGCTGTAAGTGGCTGTTAGCAGCCAATAAGACTAACCCCGTGAAGCCGATTGCAGAGCTAGAGGCCGAGGAAGCTTCTCAGGTTGATTCCCGTAGGATTTGGGAAAACGCTCGGTCACAGAGGACACGGAACAAGACTCGTCGGATTGATGAAGAGGGAAAGAGGACTTTCCATTCTGCAAACGAGGCTTCAGGCGGAGATCCTGAAGATTACGAGGATTTTTCCGAACGAGGTTAACCATTCATCTTTTTCTTCTACTTTCCAGAATTATTAAAGCTAACAATGGTTTGATGTTTCAGGGACCATTGGTGACCAAGAAGAAGAGTTCCGTCCTCCTCCCCGAGCGAGACCTTCGATTATTGTCCCTGCTGCTAGGCGGAAGAGATTAGCCCGCAAGCCGCGTGCAGCTTCCCAAGCCTCTGATATGGACTTGGCTGGTGATGATCCTGCTAATGACGGAGGTAACATCTACCCTGTAAACCATCCTCTTGATTATTCTGAACATTGACTCATGCTTTTCCATCTCTATATAGGAGAGTGTTTAGAGAACGAGATGAGTCCCGATCCCATTCCTGTATCTCCTGGTGAGCCTGACCCACTGCCCCATGTAGAGAGGCCTACAGGAGTTGCTGACATTAGGGAGGATATCAATGTAGGACCTGATCCCGCGGATCCAGGTACATCTACTATTGACAATGTATCTTTTAGATGGCACACAAAGGAATTTGTGCATCCTCTAATCGTCTCTATACTTCCTGCTCCTTCAGATAACTTGCAGGAGGCGAACAAGGATTTTGGAAATAAAGAGGCTAATACACCCATGAAAGGTAACTCATTTTTATTGGTTGTAGTCTCTTCATTCTCCTTTGGTACTTATGTTCTCTTGTGTCAGACTTCTCGATTGATGATTTTGACGAGGAAGGCTTGTTTGCGGACACTCCTATGCTGCACTTCATGTATAGCTCCCCTCAGATCGATGACCAGCTACCTGGAGATATGTTTCCTGAGTCCACATTCGCCAAAGATCCCGAGGACGGTTCCTTTGAAGGTATGTGCCTCCTTCTGAGTTGATTATAGGACTATCCAATTTTGACTAATGCAGCTATAATATGATGTCTCTGCGAATTCTGTTTTGAATTTGACAGGAGCTTTTGTCGAGAATGACCCTGTTGAGCCGGCTGTGAGACCAACTACACCAGTTGATACATCTGCAGCCGTTACATCTCCACTACCCCCAGTGACTCAAGAGGGTATGAATTAAGCAACTGAGAATGTTGTTTATTCTTCCTCAAGGTCTTTTTCTGACGGATTTCCTCTTCTTTGTGTAGGGCCTTCTTCTCGGCTCCATGCTCTTGTGAAAGAGTTGCTATCAGACGACGATCCTGAGAAGATCGTTCTCTGCATAGAACTTCGCTCCTTCTTCTCCTTCATGAATGCTATGATTGGCAAGCTCTTCCATGGTAGACTCCTTCTTCGCCAATTCAAGCCTTTCCTTGATTCCAAAGTCAATTTGATAAGGGGAGCAGGATATCCAGATTTGGCACAGGCTATAGTTGACGACCTCGATTGCCTAGAGCATGAGCTTCAGATGTTTTGTGAGCTCCGAGATGCAGGCGCTTCCTCGTTTATTGTTCCTGAGCTGGATACCCGCTTATAGTCACTGCGCGAGACTCAGATTCTCGCTGAGCTTGAGATTCAGATGCAGCGAGACCGAGTAGATCGAGTTAAGACCGGCCTTGCTACTAGATTATCTTCACTTGCCGAGCTCGACTTTTCCATTACCTCTTGCGAGACCAAGATAGACCGGCTCAGAAGAGAACTCCGCGAAGAAGAGGAGACTTTGGGTATTCTTCAGATGACGAAAGCACAGGATCAGCAAACCTGCACGGCTTTGTCTGATGAGTTGCAGTCCTTGAAGCAGAAGCTAGTCGAGACAGAGGAGACTGCTGCGAAGACTTCGACCGCCACCGAGGAGTCCATTAGAGCTGAACTTAGGCAAGCTTATGATGAGAAGCTTTCTAAGATCAGTCAGCAGATTTTTGGTCATGGACTTGATGTATGATTTCGTTTGCTGTGTATTTTGACTTTCGATTCTTTTAGTGAAACTGGTTTTCATCTTTATTTTTACTATGATTCGTCATTCTGTTTGAAATGATTGACCATAATACTCATAGGATTTTTGGCAAACCCTCAGCCATCAACGGGTTTGATGAGCCTTTACCGACTACCGTTTGAGTCGGGCTAGCATGCGGATTGTTTAAATCCGTTCGCATGTGACATTGCGCTCAGAGATTGAATTCTCTGAGACTTCGTGCTATGATGTCGAATACATAGACTTCTCCATTGTTACGGGAATAGGCTACCCGGCGACACGTGTTAGGTGTTGTCTTTAGGATTTTTGGCTAACCCCCAGCCTTCAACGGATTTGATTAGCCTTTACCGACTACCGTTTGAGTCGGGCTAGCATGCGGATTGTCTAAATCCGTTCCGCACATGACGTTAAGCTAAAAGAGTTAAATCTTTTAGTGTTACGACATTGAATACGTAGACTTCATCTTTCTCCTGTGAAAAGACTAAACAGCAACGTGTATGAGACGTTGACTTAGGATTTTTGGCAAATCCTCAGCCTTTAACGGATTTGATGTGCTCTTACCGACTACCGTTTGAGTCGGGCTTACATGCGGATTGTTTTAATCCGTTCCGCATGTGACGTTGCGCTAAAGGAATGAACTCCCTTAGACTTCGTGCTATAACTTCGAATATGTAGACTTTGCCATTGTTATGGGAATAGGCTACCCAGCAACGTGTATTAGACGTTGGCTTATCCCTACTTAGGCTTTGGGATAAAGGTCCCCAGAGTCAGGCTCTGGTATCCTTTTCTACGGATAAAGATCAAACCGGCGATGCGTGTTAGGCGTCGACATATCCTTTCTTAGGATTCAGGATAAAATTCCCTATGCGTGTGAGGCATGGATTTCGGTGTTATTAATAACAACCTGCCACAATATTGAATATGTGGACGAGTGTTCTTTTCAACGGTTAAGAACTAACCGGCGGCGTGTGTTAGGCGCGGACTTATCCTTGCTTAGGTTACAGGATAAAATACCCCAGAATCGAACTCTGGTGTCTTCTTCTTCGGAGAAAGACTAAACCGGCAGCGTGTGTTAGACACAGACTTATCCCTGCTTAGGATTCGGGATAAACTTCCTAGGATGAATCCTAAATTTATAAATTTTGGAAAAAGAGTTGGTGTGGGAAAGGAAGAATTTTGTATTCTATTCCCCGAGCAAGTAAGGAAGAATTTTATATTCTATTCCTTGATTCTGGAAAGGAAGAATTTTATATTCTATTTCCAGTGTAAGAAGGAAACTAGAAGTGGGATCTCCACTCCGAGAATCCGGAAATCTAGATAAACTTACCTTTTATAGGATTGGTTATCTGATCAGAAGATGAGTTTTTCGTTTATCGAAGAGAAATTTCAACTTCAGTCATGACCATGAGAAGGTTCAACCAAAGAGAAAAGAAAGGGAGTTCTTTCGTTTATCGAAAGGGGACTCCGAACTGAAAGTGGACCTCTTGTTCATGGAAAGAGTCAAGAGGCCCAGAAGAACATTTTTTTGTTGGACTCACTGTCAATTGGACTTGATCAGTGAGGGATTTTGGTGGTGAAAATGAATTTGGGTTATCCTCTAGAATATTAAGTGTAATATTCTTCAAGGAACTTCCCGATAAATGAGTTATTCTGAATGTACTAGGGATAGTACTTTTTCAGAAACTTCCCATTTATTGGTATTAATTGCCTGACGCCCTCTAAAGAAATTAGGTGGTAAGCGCCGTTTGAATAGACTGTGTCTATTACAAACGGTCCTTCCCACTTGGGTTCGAATTTACCTTTCTTCTTGGAGTTGAGGATTATTGGTCGGCAAGCAGCAAGGACCAGATCTCCTTCCTTAAAGCTTCTTTGGCGGACTCTTTTGTCAAAAGCCCTAGATATCCTGGCTTGATAGAACTCAATGTGTTGTTGAGCTTCCAAGCGTCTTTCATCCAACCTCTCGAGTTCTTCGAGACGTTTTTGATGCTGCTCTTCGGTCGTCATCTCCGTTGCGAGAGCGATCCGAAGGGACGGGATTTGAATTTCCAACGGTAGCACTGCTTCGCATCCGTATACTAACGAATACGGGGTGGCTCCCGTAGGTGTACGTATGGTGGTGCGATAAGCCCAAAGCGCTTCGCCGAGTTTATCATCCCAATCTCGCTTATTGGTTTTCACGAGTTTTGACAGGATCTTGATGATCGTCTTATTGAAAGCCTCAGCTAAACCATTAGCAGCGGGATAATAAGCCGTTGACGAAACATCTTGAATCTTGAATTTATCACAGAACCTGATGAAAGCGTTGCTTATGAATTGCGGACCGTTGTCATGAATGATCCGCCTCGGCACGCCGTGTCGATATATGACATGATGCTTGATGAAGTTGATGACATTGTTCGTCTTCACTTCTTTAAGCGGAATGGCTTCAGCCCACTTTGAAAAATAGTCGGTGATAGCGAGGATAAATCGATCACCTTTGACTGAGGGAGGAAAAATAGGACCGACAATGTCCATACCCCATGTCTCGAAGGGCCAGGACGTGGTTGACGTGTGTAACCGCTCCGGTGGTTGGTGCATATAATTCGCATGCACTTGACAGGTGTGACATTCTCGGGCGTACTCGATTGCATCACGTACCATTGTTGGCCAGAAATATCCCATTCTTCTGATTCGATCATAAAGTTTGGGACCGGGCTGATGTGCGCCACATTCTCCTTCGTGTGCTTCCTTAAGAACTTCTTTTGCTTCTTCGTTCGAAAGGCATCGGAGAAGCAAATCATCATACCCTCGACGGTATAATGTACGGGTCTCAGTATTGTAAAAGAACCGTGGTGCTCTTCGGCGAATAGATTCTCTTTCTTTTATATCCTCCGGTAAAATGTCATACTGGACGTAATCAATAATGGGAAAGCGCCAATCTCGGGACTCAGACCCGATTTGGGTTGAGTTCACCTCTTTGGCGTTTACGTTTCTATCATCCTCCTCTTCGATATCCATATCGTATATGGGTATGCAGAGTTGGTGTGATCTTACTGTGACTAGCAGTTCAGCTTCGGGCAGTTGCACGAGTGATACTGCTAGTGCTGCCAGTGTATCTGCATAAGCATTCTGGAGACGAGGGATGTATTCAATATAAAATTCTTCAAAAGAATCCGCTATTCTGACGGCCTCCTGGTGGTATGGAATCAGATCTGGGTTCCTGACTTCATACTCTCCACGAACTTGGTTGACTATCAATTGAGAATCCCCAAAAGCTTCGAGATATTCGACCCCCAGCTCCTTAGCGAAACTGAGTCCAATGAGGAGCGCGTTGTACTCGGCTACGTTATTGGAACATGGATTCGTCAGTGAATAAGCTTGAGGCATCACGTACTTCCCCGGGGAAACTAAGACAACTCCAACTCCGGAGGAGACTCTAGAACATCCAGGGGTTATTGCCTTATTAACTGCTCTCGAAGCACCATCAAAGTATAATTGCCATACTTGTTGGTGTGATGTGGTATTAACCTCATGGGTTTCATCTGGCAAGTCATCATATACTTCAACCGTATCTGTTGTCGGACTTGCCGCCAAAAGATCACAAATCGCTTGTCCTTTGACCGACTTCTGCTGTTTGAAGTGCAAATCATATTGGGACAAGAGAAGGGCCCACTTCGCTAACCGCCAATTCATCGAACCCGGTTGAGTCATGAATACCCGTACCGGATTAACATTAGCAATGACGTAAATCGTCTGGCCGACAAAGTAATGTCGCATCTTTTGCACTGTGAATACCAATGCGAGACATTCTTTCTCGATCATTGGATATCAAGACTCGGCGCCTATCAAGGTCCGACTTAGGTAATAAACTGCATGTTCGTGACCGTTATCATCGTCCTGTGCTAATAAAGCACTTATCGAATGGTTCATCGCCTTGCTGTAAATCAGGAACGGTTTACCTGATTTTGGTGCAACAAGAACAGGGGGATTCATCAGATATGTCTTGATATCTTCGAATGCTTTTTGGCAAGCATCGTCCCAAATAAATGACACGCCCTTCTTGTTTAGCTTAGAAAATGGTTGGCACTTCCCAGAAAGATTTGAGATGAACCTCCGGATGTAAGCTAAACGCCCTTGCAATCCTCTGAGCTCTCTTAAATTCCTCGGGGGTTGCAATTCATGTATTGCTTTTACCTTGTCTGGGTCGATGTGTATACCCTTAGTGGTGACGACGAATCCAAGGAATTTTCCGCTGGACATTCCGAGGAAGGATTTTGTGGGATTCATCTTTAATTGATGACTCCGCATGAGATCAAACATCATTCTCAAGTCCTTGATGTGATCTTCTTTGTTGCGACTTTTTACCACCAAATCATCAACGTAGCATTCAACCGTTTTCCTGAGGTGTTTCTGGAAAATCTTAGTCATCGCTCGTTGGTATGTGGCGCCTGTGTTCTTCAGACCGAAAGGCATCACCGTGTAGCAGAAGACACCGAGGGGCGTTCTGAATGCTGTATGTTTCTCATCATCCGGGTGCATCTTAATTTGATTATACCCCGAAAAGCCGTCCATGAAGAACATTCTCTCGAATGCGCATGTATTGTCGATAATGACATCCGTGATTGGGAGAGGGAAATCATCTTTTGGACATGCTTCATTCAGATTTCTGAAGTCGATGCAAATCCTGATTTTGCCATTTTTCTTCATGACGGGAACAATGTTGGCTAACCAGTCCGGATGTTGTTCCTCTCGGATGAATCCTAAGTCGATCAACTTCTTAACCTCTACCTCGATGGCTTCCATAATCTGCGGACGAAACCGTCTTTGCTGTTGTTTGACAGGTTTGGCATCCGGCTTGATGTCGAGGCGGTGCATTGCCACATTGGGGTCGAGCCCTGGCATGTCTTCATAGTTCCAAGCGAAGACGTCGATATATTCCCTGATAAGGGTAATTAATTCCTCCTTCTCATCCGGAGGAAGACTACCGCTGATGAATATGGGCTTTGGATCGTCATCCTCCAACGTAGATGGATCAGCTGTAGTCATGTTCGACATTAAGGTCTTGAACATTTCTCCCAAACTTGTGTCGGAATCCCATCCTGAGGAATCTGCCGAGTACCCATCCTTGGCTTTAGCAATTTGATCGATAATTTGCCAACCACATTCATCATCGGACGAGGAAACGTAGCCTAAGCCTCTCTTGTGACGGTAATAGTCATCTGGTTTCCCTTTTGGTACATACGCCGCTTTGACTGGGATACGAGAACCTCGATCGAAGTACAAACCTTCTCCGAGTGTGAAGTCGTACCCTTGTTTTTCCATGAGTGTGCGCGCTTCTGGACTATACTTAGATAAGTGTAGACCAGATTTGTCATCATCTTCGTCTTCTCTTGGGAAATGATCTGGCAACGGAAGATTTTCTCCTTTACCGTAAATCACTTCTTTTTGTCCTCCTCTTTTGGCAGGAACAATCTGGGTTGTTCCGAAAGAATGCTGGAGGTGTTTCTTTGTTACATAAGATGATCGGAGCGGCATACATAAATCAGGATTATCGTCTAATCCTTTTATCGCATCATCAAGAGACAAGGAGTACTCTAAATCATGATTTATTTTAATATCGGCAAGTTGCCAGTTACAACCGCCATCTGACGATTGTTCGTCGTCAAGATTGATTACAAAGGGTACAATGTCATTTAAAACAAAACCGCCATTGTAATCGAATCCGGCCTCGGAATCAGCTTCTTCTCCGCTGTCCGTGCCCTGGATCGATGGTTCCGTATCGGATTCATTACCATAAAGGAGAGAATCTGTGAAGTAATTCTCATACCCTTTGAATGGTTGCTTATCTGCGACCACCATCCTAACCCTTCCATCAGTGTCGACATATTTCAAACACTGATGTAGAGTGGAGGGAACTATAACATTACTATGGATCCACGACCGACCCAGTAGTAAGTTATAGGATGTCTCAGCATCAATCACGTAGCACGTGACCTCCATCCTCAGATCGCCCATTTGGCACTTTATTCGGATTTTTCCCAAAGGCCTTGACCCGCTGGTGTTGAATCCGTAAATTACCGTGCCTGTAGACGCCAATTTGCTGACTGGAATACCAAGGCTATGCATTAAACAAAGTGGCATAATACTCACAGCGGAACCCGGATCCACTTGGATCCGGTTGACTTCGCTGGAGCCAACGTACCCGACGAAGTACAGGGGTCGATCATGGTTTGAATTCTTCGTCTTCATGTCATCTTTGGTGAAGGTGATGCAGGGAATGTTCTTAGCTGCCACATTGCACTGTTGAACTAACAGTTCTAGTTCTTCAGGCGCCGGCTTGATCCGAGTGAGGAACGCTTCTGAATTAGCCAAGGCTTCTTGCAAGGCTTCTCTAGTCTCCTTCGACAGTCGTAGCAACTCATATAGCGTTATCCGCGCTGGGATATTGGCTAGCTGAGCCATGATGTCGAAGACGCGTGGAGTTTTCGAACTCTCCGGTTTATCCTTTCCAATCGGACGACTGAAACGAGATTGCTTCAGATTTTGAACCTCTTCGGGCCTCTTTTCTTTTTGTTTATCTGTCGGCTGTCATCGAGCCTTCTCAACCGGTTTAGGAACCGTAATAACCCCCAGCTCTGTGAGAGTCTTGGCTGGTCCCCGTTTTATCACCCCCTGCTCGGCTAATTGATCACCAGGAGATGGATATTTGAAGTGATACTCATTTCCACTCCGGGTCGCAAAGACCTCCTGTTCTTCGTCAGAAAGTGGGAAAGCAGAGATTCTTTCGTCATCTTCTCCTGGGATAGCAGAGACTCCATAACAAGATTTCCCTTTCCCTTTGGACTTCTTCTTGGATGACGATCCGGCCCATGGTTCATCTCCAATCAGGTCGGGGTGCACCCAGAGAATTTCACCGTTTGGGGCTGTGTGTGGGACAAGTCCTTTTTGGCGTTGTCCGTGCGGGTCGTCATTTACCGTCTTCATCCCGACTTTGGTGACGTGCTTTGGCTCGAACCAAGCTGTAGGCACTGATCCAAAACTGATTGACACCGCGTTTGCTCCCACATTCTTGGTTGGTTTCGGGGTTATGACCCCTAAGTCGATCAACGCCTGGATCTTGTCCTTGAGGTGGTAGCAAGACTTTGTTGGGTGGTGGACCGCTCTATGGTACGCGTAGTACTTCGGGTCCGTCACTTTGCTGGCCCCTTCATGATCTACAATCGCCGGCAGCTGGATTTTGTTGTTCTCCAACAGGTACTTGAAGATGCCGGGAACTTCATCATCTTTGAAGGAGTAGACTTTAGGGAACTTCGGCTCCGAAGACTTTTGCTTCTGAGGCCGTTGCTGCCAATGCGGCTGCGACTGTTGCGGCGCTCGTTGCTGTTGTTGCTGCTGAGGTTGCAATTGAAAAGTTTGGTTAGCATCAACGGCATTAGCATGAGCTTTACCTTTTCCTTTCGGGTTGAAGTTCTACTTCGGAGGATTTGTTGCCGGTTGGCCTCTCTCCGCCTTCTTTCTTTTGAGGAATTGCTCAGCTTGCTCCCCTCGAACCTTCAGATCCTTCCATGTCTTGGATGGTGCTGTGCCCATTGCCTCCAACACGTCCAGCGAAAGGTTGTTATGGCAGGTCTGGAGGATGAATTCCTCAGTGATCGGGTCCCGGCAATTCATCGCTTTGTTCCGAAACCTCTTGACGAAGGTGTCAACTAACTCCCCATCCTTCTGCTTCTCATCGAGCAACGATCCGATAGAGATCTCGGTGTCGTCGTCGAAGAAATTCGTGAGGAACTTAGTCTCCATGTCGTCCCAGCTGTTAATGCTACCTGGCTTGAGGCGGCGATACCAATCGAAGGCGGCTCCGCGAAGAGTGCCAACGAATGACCGCACCATCAGAGGCTCATTACCAGAGATTATCCCCAACTGCGATTTGAAATAAATCAAATGCTGAGTCGGTGAACCCATCCCATTAAATGGCGTGAAGTTAATTAGACTGAACTTCGCCGGATATGGGATTGATTCCCACTCTCTTGGGTATGGGCAAGGAATGCCTGTCTTTTTCGTCTCTTGAGTGGAAATCAATGTATTGATTTTGCTCTCGAGGTTCTTAATTTTCAAGCTTTCACCCGAGTTTTCATCAGTACGATTCGGAGGCGGAAGCATGGTGTTGTGACTAGCATCCTCATTGCCACCCCCTGTATTAATGGGAGGATCATTGACATTGCGGGCTTCATCCACATTCGCATTCTCCACTTCCTGAACAACTAGATTATGGCGGTTTGGTTCGCCTTGCTGGTTCGTCAGTGCTTGGATCTGTTGATCATGCATCTCTCTCATGCTCTGCATGGCCATCTGCATTTCAAACCTAAAATTTTCTTGTTGTTTGGCCATGGCTTCTTCGAGCATCTTGACCACTTGCTCCGCGCTTATCATAAACGACTCGCGGGGCTGTCCTTCGCTGGACACGGTGTTGTCAGGTGCAATTGCCGAGCCGGCATCTGACTCTTCGTCTCCCGAAGGTACTCTTGTCCAAACCCTACCATACGTTGCGCGAATGATAGCTCCGGATTGCAGACGAGTCACTCGTTGGGGTATTTCTGGAATCGCCTCGGGGTTGTCCTGAGCCGATGCTCCCTTGCTGGTCATATTGGCGGTGACCCTTGAATGTTCACCGTCTTCGACCATCGTTCTTCTTCTTCGGAAACGCCTAGACCTTGGCTTTGGCGTTTCAATGCTGAGTCTTTCGAATACAGAAACTCTTTCGGGGACTGCCTTGGCACAATTGCACTCAGACAGTACCGCCCGAATGAGCTTTGAACAAGGACAATGAGTTTCGAGCCTTCGAGGGCTCCTCTTTCTGGATTTACTCGTACCCCCAGTACGATAGTACAGCTCATCCGCTTGACGATCGGAGTAACCTATCGTGTGTTGACACGACTTCTCAGGTATAACGTCTTCGTCATCAGACGACAATGTTTCCTTCTGAGGACGACTTGCCTTCTTTGGGCTTTCGAGAGTCACGCGTCTCGAAACGCGCCTTTGTGGGCGTGAATCTTCAACGGGCTCTTGCACTTCGATGCGCAAAGTTGTGCGCTTGGGTGCCATGATTTTCTCCAAGTGTTGAGGGTTGCGGCGACTCCCAGCATGTTGAATCGTTTGGGACTTCTTCATTAGCCCCAACCGTTCTTGGACTGGAGCTTTGCCTCGTTCCTTAGAAAGTGGACCGAGGCGCTCCAAATCCGACTTCCTCTTCTGGGACGATCCTGCGGGATCTCCCGGAGCAGTTGTGGAAGTGATCGGCAGTTTGGATTTACTCGCCGGAAGTTGTACTTTCGACGATTGCTGTTGTTGCACCTTGGTCTGAACCGCCGCTTCAGACTTCGGCTTCCAAACCTTGCGTATTGATGGCGGCTTCTTGGCCACCTCCTTCTGCACCCTTCTACAGGCTTCCTCAGCTTTGGCCCATGCTTGCGCCGATAATGCGCGGCGTTTGAGGATGCGCTCCTCTAGCGTCGAGCGATTCCGTTTGACACGGACCCACTCCATCGTTGATGGCTTGGAGGAACCACCCTTCATTTGTTGTTGAGGCTGTTTGCCTCGTTTGCTCTTCAGATCCGCATGGTAACGGACCCCGTCAACAGATTCCATGGCCTTTGCGAATTGCTTCGCAAGGCGTTGACGCTGCCTCTGGCGAGCTCTCTTAGAGAGAGTCACCACACCTTCAATGGCGGATTTGACCTGCTTGGAGGCCGGTGAGACTTCACCCGACGCAACTTCAGCGTCGATCGGGGTGAGGTTGTCGTTGGTGGCTTCAACTTCTTCGCACCAACGAACTTTTCTCCTGGAGGAGAACTTCTGGGATTTCTTGGACTTACGGGGGGAGGTTGATCCAGACGAGGACACGTACTCCTCGTACTTCTTGTAGGCATCAAAAATTGCCGATAGGTCCCCACCAACAGCTTAGTGTTAAACAAATGACGATGAGCGTCACTACCCAGTTCACAAGAGTTCAATTGACGTCGATGAACGCCTGAAGTAAATCGACGAGCTACGTGAGCCGACAGAGTTTCGGAATAACGGGGATACCGACTGACCGGGAACCCCGCGATCGCTGCAAAGAGAGCAACGCCCTTCGTATCCCGCTCACAGCTCAGTGTTAACGAGCGACGATGAACGTCACTACCTGGTTCACAAGAGTTCTATCGACGTCGGTAAGCGCCCGAAACAAACCGACGGATTACGTGAGCCGACAGAATCTCAGAACGATGGGGATACGGGCTGACCGGAAACCCCGTGATCACTGCAAACGGACCAACACCCTTCGTGTCCCGTTCGCCTCACTGATTATCCGATCCTTAGGATCTGCAGAGCTCTTTGTCAGAATTCCAACGCATCCGAAATCACTCAAATTTGAGTTCGGACGAAAAGTCAACGGCGGATCAACGACGGATCAATGGCGGAACACCCGGTAGCACCTCGGACCAGACTGAGGCACCCAGGGGTATCCCGGCGAGGTCGAAACACCCGAGGGGTGTCT
>BQKN01054319.1:20526-41364 GCA_022839385.1 Asparagus kiusianus | reverse complement strand
AGGATGAAATTCCCCATGAGTGTGAGGCATGGATTTCGGTGTTATTAATAACTACCTGCCACAATGTTGAATATGCGGACGGGTGTTCTTTTTAACGGTTAAGAACTAACCGGCCGCGCGTGTTAGGCGCTGACTTATCCTTACTTAGGTTTCAGGATAAAATACCCCATGATCGAACTCTGGTGTCTTTTTCTTCGGAGAAAGACTAAACCGGCAGCGCGTGTTAGGCGCAGGCTTATCCCTGCTTAGGTTTCGGGATAAAATACCTAGGATGAATCCTAAATTGGTAAACTTTGGAAAAGGAGTTGGTGTGGGGAAGGAAGAATTTTATATTCTATTCCCCGAACAAGGAAGGAAGAATTTTATATTCTATTCCTTGATTCTGGAAAGGAAGAATTTTATATTCTATTTCCAGTGCAAGAAGGAAACTAGAAGTGGGATCTCCACTCCGAGAATCTGGAAGATACTGACAAACTTTCCTTTTATAGGACTGGTTATCAGATCGAGAGATGAGTTCTTCGTTTATCGAAGAGAAATTTCAACTTCAGTTACAACCATAAAAAGGTTGAACCCAAGAGAAAAGAAATGGAGTTCTTTCGTTCATCGAAAGGGGACTCCGAACTGAGAGTGAACCTTTTTGGTGGACTCACTGTCAATTGAAATTGATCAGCGAGGGATTTTGGTGGTAAAAATAAAATTGGGTTATCCTCTAGCATATTAAATGTAATATTCTTCGAGGAACTTCCCGATAAATGAGTTGTCCTGAACGTACTAGGGATAGTACTTTTTCAAAAACTTCCCATTTATTGGCATTAATTGCCTGTTACCCTCTAAAGAAATTAAGCGATAAGCACCGTTTGAATAGACTGTGTCTATTACAAACGGTCCTTCCCACTTAGGTTCGAATTTACCTTTCTTCTTAGAGGTGAGGATTATCGGTCGGCGCGCAGCGAGGACCAAGTCTCCTTCTTTGAAGCTTCTTTGGCGAACCCTTTTGTCAAAAGCCCTGGATATCCTAGCCTGGTAGAACTCGATGTGTTGTTGAGCTTCCAAGCGCTTTTCGTCCAGCCTTTCGAGTTCCTCGAGACGCTTCTGATGCTGCTCTTCGGCTGTCATCTCTGTTGCGAGAGCAATCCGAAGGGAGGGAATTTAAATCTCCAACGGTAGCACAGCTTCGCATCCGTAGACCAACGAATATGGAGTAGCTCCCGTAGGTGTGCGTATGGTAGTGCGATAAGCCCAGTGTGCTTCTCCGAGTTTATCGTCCCAATCTCGCTTGTTAGTTTTCACGAGCTTTGACAGAATCTTGATGATCGTCTTGTTGAAGGCCTCAGCTAATCCGTTAGCGGCAGGGTAATAAGGTGTTGACGAAACATCTTGGATCTTGAACTTGTCACAGAACCGGATGAAGGCGTTGCTTATGAATTGCGGACCGTTATCATGAATGATCCGCCTCGGCACGCCATGTCGGTATATGACGTGATGCTTGATGAAGTTGATGACGTTGTTCGTCTTTACTTCTTTAAGCGGAATGGCTTCAGCCCACTTTGAAAAGTAGTCGGTGATAGCGAGGATGAATCGATCACCTTTTACTGAAGGAGGGAAGATAGGACCGACAACATCCATACCTCATGTCTCGAATGGCCAGGACGTGGTTGACGTGTGTAATCGCTCCGGTGGTTGGTGCATATAGTTTGCATGTACTTGACAAGCGTGACATTCTCGAGCGTACTCAATCGCGTCACGAACCATTGTTGGCCAGAAATATCCCATTCTTCTGATTCGATCATACAGCTTGGGACCAGGCTGATGCGCACCGCATTCTCCTTCATGTGCTTCCTTAAGAACTTCTTTTGCTTCTTCATTCGAAAGGCATCGGAGAAGCAAGTCATCGTACCCCCGGCGATACAGCGTACGGGTCTCGGTATTGTAAAAGAACTGTGGTGCTCTTCGGCGGATAGATTCTTTTTCTTTTATATCCTCTGGCAAAATGCCATATTGGACGTAGTCAATAATGGGAAAACGCCAGTCTCGGGGCTCAGACCCGATTTGGGTTGAGTTCACCTCTTTAGCGTTCTCGTTTTTATCATCCTCCTCTTCAATATCCATATCGTATATGGGTACGCAGAGTTGGTGTGATCTTACTGTGACTAACAGTTCAGTTTCGGGCGGTTGCGCGAGTGATACTGCTAGTGCTGCCAGTGCATCTGCATAAGCATTCTGAAGACGCGGGATGTATTCAATGTTAAATTCTTCAAAAGAATCTGCCACTCTGACGGCCTCTTGGTGGTATGGAATCAGATCTGGGTTTCTGACTTCATATTCCCCACGAACTTGGTTGACAATTAGTTGAGAATCCCCAAAGGCTTCGAGATATTCGACCCCCAGCTCTTTGGCGAAACTGAGTCCTATGAGGAGTGCGTTATACTCGGCTACGTTGTTAGAGCATGGACTCGTCAGCGAATAAGCTCGAGGTATCACGTGCTTCCCTGGGGAAACTAAGACAACTCCAACTCCAGAGGTGACCTTAGGACATCCCGGAGTCACTGCTTTATTGACTGCTCTCGAGGCACCATCAAAATATAACTGCCATACTTGTTGGTGTGATGTGGTATTAACCTCGTGGGTTTCATCTGGCAAGTCATCGTATACTTCAACCGTATCTGTCGTCGGGCTTGCCGCCAAAAGATCACAGATCGCCTGTCCTTTAACCGACTTCTGCTGTTTGAAGTGTAGATCATACTGGGACAAAAGAAGGGCCCACTTTGCCAACCGCCAATTCATCGAACCTGGTTGAGTCATGAATACCCGTACCGGATTAACATTAGCGATGACGTAAATCGTCTGGCCAACTAAGTAATGTCGCATCTTCTGTACCGCAAACACCAATGCGAGACATTCTTTCTCGATCATCGGGTATCGAGACTCGGCGCCTATCAAGGTCCGACTTAGATAATAGACTGCCTGTTCGTGACCATTATCATCGTCTTGTGCTAATAAAGCACTTATCGAATGGTTCATCGCCTTGATATAAATCAAGAACGGTTTACCTGATTTTGGTGCAACAAGAACAGGTGGATTCATCAGATATGCCTTGATATCTTCGAATGCTTTCTGGCAAGCATCGTCCTAAATAAACGATACGCCTTTCTTGTTTAGCTTCGAAAATGGTTGGCACTTCCCAGAAAGATTTGAAATGAATCTCCGGATATACGCCAGACGCCCTTGCAATCCTCTGAGTTCCCTTAGGTTCTTCGGGGGTTGCAATTCATTTATTGCCTTTACCTTGTCTGGGTCGATGTGTATACCCTTGGTGGTAACGACGAATCCAAGGAATTTTCCGCTGGACATTCCGAGGAAGGATTTTGTGGGATTCATCTTCAATTGATGACTCCGCATGAGATCAAACATTGTTCTCAAGTCCTTGATGTGATCTTCTTTGCTGCGGCTTTTCACCACCAAATCATCAACGTAGCATTCAACTGTTTTCCTGAGGTGTTTCTGGAAAATCTTAGTCATCGCTCGTTGGTACGTGGCACCCGCATTCTTCAGACCGAATGGCATCACCGTGTAGCAGAAAATACCGAGGGGCGTTCTGAATGCCGTATGCTTTTCGTCATCCGGGTGCATCTTGATTTGATTATACCCCGAAAAGCCGTCCATGAAGGACATTCTTTCGAATCCGCACGTATTGTCGATAATGACGTCCGTGATTGGGAGAGGAAAATCATCTTTTGGACATGCTTCGTTCAGATTCCTGAAGTCGATGAAAATCCTGATTTTGCCATTCTTCTTCATGACTGGAACGATATTGGCTAACCAGTCTGGATGTTGTTCTTCCCGGATAAATCCTGAGTCGATCAACTTTTTAACTTCAGCCTCGATGGCTTCCATGATCTGCGGACGAAACCGTCTTTGCTGTTGCTTGACAGGTTTGGCATCCGGCTTGATGTCGAGGCGGTGCATTGCCACATTGGGATCGAGCCCTGGCATGTCTTCGTAGTTCCAGGCGAAGACGTCGATATATTCTCTGATCAAGGCAATTAATTCCTCCTTTTCATCTGATGGAAGACTACCACTGATGAATATGGGCTTTGGATTGTCTTCATCACCCATATTGATTTGGATTACCTCGTCTTCGGTGGGTGGCTCTCTCTGTTCGAACCTATCACCATATTGCATGTTCAGGTGATGAACCCATGGATCCTCCCACGTTTGCATTTGATCGTCGTCCTCCATTGTAGATGGATCAGCCGTAGTCATGTTCGTCATTAAGGCCTTGAACACCTCTCCCAAACTTGTGTCGGAATCTTCAGCTGAAGAATCTGGCAAATATCCATCCTTAGCCTTGTTAGCAATTTGATCGATGATCTGCCAGCCACATTCTTCATCTGACGAAACGTAGCCTAAGCCCCTCTTGTGACGATAATAGCCCTCCGGTTTACCCTTTGGTACATATGCCGCTTTGACTGGGACACGGGAACCTCGATCGAAGTACAGACCTTCTCCGAGTGTGAAATCATATCCTTGTCTTTCCATGAGCTTGCGCGCTTCTGGACTGTACTTAGATAGATGTAAACCAGATTTGTCACCATCTTCATCCTATCTTAGGAAATGATCTGGCACCGGACGACTTTCTCCTTTACCGAAGATCACTTCTTTTTGTCCTCCTATTTTGGCGGGAATAATCTGAGTTGTTCCGAAAGAGTGTTGGAGACGCTTCTTCGTTACATACGACGATCGGAGCGGCATACACAATTCGGGATTATCGTACAATCCCTTTATCACATCATCAAAAGACAAGGAGTACTCTAAACCATTATTTATTTCAGGTTCGGCAAGTTGCCAGTTACAACCGCCATCTGACGACTGTTCGTCGTCGAGATTGATTACAAAGGGTACAATGTCATTAAAAACAAAACCACCATTGTAATCGAATCCGGCTTCGGAATCAGCTTCTTCTCCGCTGTCCGTGCCTTGGACCGATGGTTCCGTGTCGGATTCATTACCATAAAGGAGAGAATCTGTGAAATAATTCTCGTACCCTTTGAATGGTTGCTTATCCGCGACCACCGTCCTAACTCTTCCATCTGCGTCGACATATTTCAGGCACTGATGGAGAGTGGAGGGAACTATAACGTTACTATGGATCCAAGGCCGACCCAGTAGTAAGTTATAGGATGTCTCAGCATCAATCACGTAGCACGTGACCTCCGTCTTTAAATCGCCCATTTGGCACTTTATTCGGATTTTACCCAAAGGTCTTGACCCGCTGGTGTTGAATCTGTATATGACTGTGCCTGTTGACGCCAACTTGCTGATTGGGATTCCCAGGCTGTGCATTAGGCGAAGCGGCATAATACTCACAGCGGAACCCGGATCTACTTGGATCCGGTTGACTTTGCTGGAGCCAATGTACCCGACGAAGTACAGGGGCCGATCGTGGTTTGAATTCTTCGTCTGCATATCCTCTTTGGTGAAGGTGATGCAGGGAATGTTCTTAGCCGCCACATTGCACTGTTGGGCTAGCATATCCAGTTCTTCAGGAACTGGTTTGACCCTTGTGAGGAACACTTCTGAATCTGCCAAGGCTTCCTGCAAGGCTTCTCTAGTCTCCTTGGATAACCGCAACAGCTCGTACAACGTTATCCGCGCTGGAATGTTGGCTAGCTGAGCCATAATGTCGAAGGCGCGAGGGTTTTTTGAACTCTCCGGTTTGTCTTTTCCAATCGGACGACTGAAACGAGACTGCTTCGGATTCTGTACCTCCTCGGGCCTCTTTTCCTTTTGTTTGTCAACCGGTTGTCGTCGAACATCTTCAGCCGGTTTGGGAATTGGGATCACCCCCATCTCTGTGATAGTCTTGGCTGGTCCCTGTTTTGTCACTCCTAGCTTAGCTGCTTGTTCATTATGTGACGGATAGTTGAAGTGGTACTGATTCCCACTTCGGGTTGCAAAGACTTCCTGTTCCTCGTCGGAGAGTGGAAAAGCGGTGATCCTTTCATCATCTTCACCCGGGATAGCAGAGACTCCATAACAAGACTTCCCTTTCCCTTTGGACTTCTTCTTGGATGACGATCCAGCCCATTGTTCATCTTCAATTAGGTCGGGGTGCACCCAGAGAATTTCACCGTTTGGAGCTGTGTGTGGCACGAGTCCCTTTTGGCGCTGTCCGTGCGGATCGTCGTTCACCGTCTTCATCCCGACTTTGGTGACGCGCTTAGGCTCGAACCAATCTGTAGGCACCGATCCAAAACTGATGGACACTGCATTCGCTCCCACATTCTTGGCCGGTTTTGGAGTTATGACTCCTACATCGATCAAGGCCTGGATCTTGTCCTTGAGGTGGTAGCAGGACTTCGTAGGGTGGTGAACCGCTCTGTGATACGCGCAGTACCTCGGGTCTGTCACCTTGGTGGCTCCTTCATGATCCACAATTGCAGGCAGCTGGATTTTGTTGTTCTCCAACAGATATTTGAAGATGCCGGGAACTTCGTCATCTTTGAAGGAGTAGACTTTAGGAAATCTCGGCTCCGAAGACTTTTGCTTCTGAGACCGCTGCTGCCAATGTGGCTGTGATTGCTGCGGAGCTCGTTGCTACTGTTGCTGCTGTTGCTGAGGTTGCAATTGAAAGGTTTGATTAGCATCAACAGCATTAACCTGAGCTTTACCTTTTCCCTTCTGATTGAAGTTCTGCTTTGGAGGATTTGTAGCCGGTTGGCCTCTCTCCGCCTTCTTTCTCCTGAGGAATCGCTCAGCTTGCTCGCCTCGGACCTTCAAGTCCTTCCATGTCTTGGATGGAGCTGTGCCCATTGCTTCCAAAACATCCAGCGAGAGGTTGTTGTGGCAGGTTTGGAGGATGAATTCCTCGCTGATAGGGTCCCGACAATTCATCGCTTTATTCCGGAACCTTTTGACGAAGACTTCGACCAATTCTTCATCCTTCTGCTTTTCATCAAGCAACGACCCGATTGAGATTTCGGTGTCGTCGTCGAAGAAATTCGTGAGGAATTTCGTCTCCATGTCATCCCAGCTGTTTATGCTTCCTGGCTTGAGGCGACGATACCAAGCGAAGGCAGCTCCGCAAAGAGTGCCAACGAATGACCGTACCATCAGAGGCTCATTACCTGAGATGACTCCCAAGTGCGATTTGAAATAAATCAAATGCTGAGTTGGTGAACCCATCCCATTAAATGGCGTGAAGTTAATTAGACTAAACTTCGCCGGATATGGGATCGATTCCCACTCTCTTGGGTAGGGACAGGGAATGCCTGTCTTTTTGGTCTCTTGAGCAGAAATCAATGTGTTGATTTTGTTCTCGAGATTCTTAATTTTTAGGCTTTCACCTGTGTCTTCACTGGTATTATCATTACCACCCCCTGGATTGATGGGAGGGTTATTAGCGTTGCGAGCTTCATTTGTGCCCTCCTCCTCCAGGTTGTTCTGGTTGGGCTGACTTGGTTCGCCTTGTTGGTGCCTCAATGCATGAAGTTGTTGGTCATGCATCTCTCTCATATTCTGCATGGCCATTTGCATCTCGAACCTAAAGGTTTCTTGTTGTTTGGCCATGGCATCTTCAAGCATCTTGGCCACCTGCTCCGCGCTTATCATGAGCGACTCGCGGGGCTGTCCCTCACTGGACACTGTATTATCAGACGCCACTGCGGAACCAGCATCTGATTCTTCATCTCCCGAAGGTACTCTTGTTCGGACTCTACCATACGTTGCGCGAATGATAGCCCCAGATTGTAAACGAGTCCTGGGTCGGGATGTTTCTGGAATCGTCTCGGGGTTATCCTGAGCCGCTGTTCCTGTGCTGGTCATGTTGGCGGTGACCCTTGAATGTTCACCGTCCTTGACCATCGTTCTTTTTCTTCGGAAACGCCTGGGCCTTGGCTTTGGCGCTTCATTGCTGAGTCTCTCAAACACGGAAACTCTTTCGGGGACTGTCTTTACACAGTTGCATTCAGACAGTACTGCCCGAATGAGATTTGAACAAGGACATTGATTCCCGAATCTTCGAGGGCTCCTCTTTCTAGATTTGTTCGTACCCCCGGCACGATAGTACAGCTCATCTGTTTGGAGGTCAGAGCAAGCTATCGTGTGTTGGCACGACCTCTCAGGTATAACGTTGTCGTCATCAGATGACAACGTTTCCTTCTGAGGAATAATTGTCTTTTTCGGGCTCTCGAGAGTTATACGCCTCGAAACGCGTCTTCGTGGACGTGAATCTTCAGCGGAATCTTGCACTTGAATGCGCAAGGTTGTGCGCTTGGGTGCCGCGGTTTGCTCCGAGTGTTGAGGGTTGCGGCGACCCCCAGCATGCTGTATTGGTTGGGACTTCTTCACTGGCCCCAAGCGTTCCTGAATTGGAGCTTTACCTCGTTCCTTCGGAAGTGGGCCGAGGCGCTCCAAAACTGATCTTTTCTTCTGGGATGGTCCCGCGGGATCTCCCAGGGTAGTTGCGGCAATCACCGGCTGTTTGGATTGACTTGCCGGCATCCGAACTTTTGGAGGCTGCGGGTTTTGCTCCTTAGCCTGAACCGCTTCAGACTTTGGCCTCCAAATCTTGCGAGTAGGTGGCGGCTTTTTGACCACCTCCTTCTGCAGTTTGCGACGGGCTTCCTCAGCTTTGGCCCGTGCTTGCGCGGACAACGCGCGGCGCTTGCGGATGCGCTCCTCTAGCGTTGAGCGATTCCGTTTGACACGGACCCACTCCATTGTCGATGGTTTGGAGGAACCACCCTGCATTTGCTGTTGAGGCTGTTTGCCTCGTTTGTTCTTCAGATCCGCATGATAGCGGACCCCGTCAACGGACTCCATGGCCTTGGCGAATTGCTTCGCGAGGCGTTGACGCTGCCTCTGGCGGGCTCTCTTGGAGAGAGTCACCACGCCTTCAATGGCGGATTTGACCTTCTTTGAGGTCGGTAGGACCTCACCTAACGCAGCTTCGGCGTCGGTTGGGGTGAGGTCGTCGTTGGTGGCTTCAGCTTCATCACACCAACGGACTTTTCTCCTGGAGGAGAACTTCTGGAACTTCTTGGATTTAGGGGAGGCGGCAGATCCGGACGAGGACACGTACTCCTCGTATTTCTGCTGGTCGAATTCGTACTCGACCTCCTCCACCACCGGGATCGAGATCCGCGGCTGCGACACTCCAGCTTCGGCAGCGAAGCTGGTGGCTCCCACTGTGGTCGCCAGATTGTTCGAGCGGGAAATTGTGTTATTCTTCATTGATGATTCTGTTACAACTTTAACAACAACTCTATGCGTTTACAAAGAGATCCGGTCTTTTTATAAGATCCGGCTTACAACAAAATCAAAATAAAGAATTAAAGATTACAACTTTCCTTGAACAAATCACGAGTTTCCTGTTTTACGGTCCCTCGCTTTGTGGGGTTCTTCGCCTGTGCCGGGGTTGAGTACCGTGGACCACCGCGCAATCTCGATCTGAACAGATCTACGTGGTATAACGGGTACTATCCCACCAAGGAGATAGTAGCCGAGAGGGATCGTTTCACCAAGGAAACGCTCGCTCTAATCTCGGGATCTAAGAGCCAAGCTTAGATCCGGAGTAGTATCACGTAGATCTGGTTGTCCAAGTCTTCAAGCCTTCACAATCCGAGTTGAGGTCGCAATCCGGCAGAGTTTCGGCTCTTCAGAAGTTTCCGAAAAAGTCCTCCCAAATGAACGAGTGCCAGGCCTATTTATAGGCACTCAAAACTGTGCCTTTGGCACGAAACTGATGCCTAGCCACCTTGAGGTGGCTCGGCCACCGAGCCACCCTAGGGTGGCTCGGCTTGGGCCGAGCCACCTTAGGGTGGTTCGGTTCGGGCCGAGTTCCCCCAGGTACGCTGGTTTTGTCGTTTTCCGGTGTTTCCGGTTCTCTGTCGTTCGGGTTTGATTCGGTTTCTGGAATTGGCTCATTGACTTGATTCCAAATATGGCAGTTAATCCGCTTCTGAGTCCGAGTCCGGGATTGGTCTTGATTCGATCATTATATCACCGAGTTCGTTCTTGTTTAGATGACTCAGTGATTCCCCGAAACGTTGGTTCGATTCCACGTGCGTACGTGTTCCATTGTTCGTGTGCCTTGTCGCCTCGACCCTTCGTTGATTCGTTCAGGTCTTGATTCGATTCCCCGAATCTTCATTTGGCAGTAGCTCCGCTTCGGTGTTTGAGTTCAAGTCCGTTTTGTTGTTGGATGACTCGTTAACTTTCCGAACCGTTGGTTTGGTCCCGCACGCGAACGTATTCCGTTGCTTGCGTGCCTCGTCGCCTCGTCGCTCGAATGTCCGTTGTTTTGTCGAATCATCGTGCTGAGCTAAGCTAAGGGACCTATAGGCAGTTTTATACGCCTACAACCCCAAGGGGTGTCTCGGCTATGGCCAGCCGAGACACCCCCTAGGGGTGTCCACATGGCCTTGGTCTCCCCTCCTTTGTTGGCAGCCCACATGGTACCCCCTCCTCTTGTTGGGTGTCCACATGGTCCCTCTTTCACATGGCCTCTTCCACATGGTTCCCCCCAAGGGTGTCTTGGCCTCCTTTTACGATGAAACGCTTTTACGACGAAATGCTTTTACGGCGAAACGCTTTTACGACGAAACGCTTTTACGCCGAAATGCTTTTACGGCGAAATGCTTTTACGGCGAAACGATTTTACGACGAAACGCTTTTACGCCGAAACGCTTTTACGGCGAAACGCTTTTTGGACAGCCCCCTAGGCCTCCTCTTGTGCCTATAAATAGACCCCTTGGGTCTCCATTCTCTTGGCCTTGGTTTTGGGAAAGAAATTTCAGATCTTGAGCTTTAGCCTTTGAGATCTGAAATTTTAGAGAGGAGCGGCGAAGCCCTGCCGGAGCGAGGAGTCAGAATTCTCAAAAGAGCGGCGAAGCCCTGCCGAATCGAGGAGTGAGAGTTCTTCATCAAATTTCTTCATCCCCCCCTTTCTTTTCCTTGGTGTTACCCTTCGCAGGTAACACTAAGAAGAGCTAGTGTCTCGTTTTAGCCGAGATATAAGCTTTAAACTTCTGAGATCTCACGCGGATCGACGAAGTTCTGTTTCCATATCCCTTCGCGGATAGACGAAACTCTGCCGGATTTTCCGGAAAGGATCTTGAAGCGTCAGCGGTCCACGGATATCAACATCCCCGTCACAGGCCAACAACCCACGCAAACGAGACCGAACCAAACCGGGATCTCGTGTTTATTTTCGTTAAAGTTGTAATATCATTTGTTTTCATTTTATTCTGTTGTAACGCCTGAAGTTGTAACAGATCTCAAAAGCAATGAAAACAGTAACTTTTCCCGAAAACAAGCTGGCGACCACAGTGGGAGCCGCCGACCTCGCTGCCGAGATCGGAGTGACGCAACCGGCCTTCAAGATCCGGGTGAATGAAGAGATCGAATACGAGTTCGATCAGAAGAAGTTCGAAGAGTACCTCTCCTCCTCCTCCTCCAGATCCGCCTCTCCACATCGGCGTAGAAAGAACTCATCTCCCAAAGGGGCTCGCGGGATCTCCAACTCTTCAATCCAAGACCCCGCCATCGCTGCCACTACGCCCGTACCACGCAACGGCCCCTCGTCGTTCAGCGTGGTTAAGGCTATAGACCCGGCCCTCACAACCGCCACAAAGGCGATAGGTGATGCTGTTCCGGCTCCATCAAAGAGGGCGCTCCAGAGACGTCGTCAACGACTCGCTCAACAACTCGCCAAGGCCAGAGAGTCAAAAGATGGAGTGCGCTACGCAGAAGATTTGAAGTCGAGGCAGCGACAAGAGCAACGGCAAGCAATCAACCTCCCCTCCAAAACAGGAGCAAGTGAGTGGATCCGCGTCAAGAGGAACCGCTCCACGCTCGAGGAGCGAATCAAGAAGCGCCGTGCTTTGCTTGCACATGCCCGGCTCCTCCTAAAGAAGGCGGAAGAGATGCAGCAAGAAACGGCGGTCAAAACGCCGTCCACAAGCAGATTGGTGTGGGTTCCCAAAGCAAAACCAGCACCTCCAGCGAAGAAGGGTGAAGTTATCGCCCGAAGTTCAACAAAACCAGATCCGGCGCCTTCAACGGGGCCAGGTAAGAAAGGGGATCATTCAAGATCCCAGGTTCCTTTGACGGGTCACCTCGGTCCCTTACCGGAGAACCGAGGTAGAACACCCGTCAAAGAACGGCTGGGACCATTGAAAGGTCCCCAAGTTACAAATCAGACTGGGGGTCGAATCAATCCCCCCCAGGAAAGATGATAAAGGGAAAGCCCCTATCACTGACCGCATTGAGTCGCGGGTCGAAGCACAAGAGCCCGTTCAGTTTCTACGCTCACAAAAGCGTAAAATTGAACGGGCCACTTTTGAAAAAGCTAACAAAGCATCCCATTCCCAAAGGGAAGCACACTCATCTGAGGATGAGCGTGTTATACCGGGGAGCATCCACCAACACTCTGTAGGTTGCTCCAGCTACCAAGCTGATGAGTTGTACTACAGAGCTAGGGGTATGGAAAAATCTCGAAAGAGATACATGCAGGATATGGAGTCCCAATGCCCGTGTGTAAGTATCATCAAGGCGGTGCTGTCGGAATGCCGTTGTGACAGTCCCCCAAAAAGAATCTCGGTGTTCGAGAGACTCTCTAAGCCGAAGCGTTTCCACAAGAAGAAATTGCTCCGCCGAGAAGACGAATACTCAAGAGTGTCGGTCAACATGACCGGCAGAGGGGGATCAACACCATGCTTCAGCATAGAGCAGCTTGCCGAAATATCCCGGTGTATGACACGGTTGCGGCCTGAACCAGCGGCCAAAAGAATTACCAAAGGGTACCAATTAGGCTCTCCTTAGAAGAAGAAGAGTCAGAAGCTGATTCGGACTCTTGCTCGGCGGTGGCATCCGATGACACGGCTTCGAGTGCAGGCCAACCATATGAATCACTCATGATCAGCGCCGAACAAGTGTCAAAGATACTTGAAGAGGCCCTGTCTAAGCAGAAGGAGAGCTTCAAGTTCGAGATGGACATGGCCATGCAGCGAATGAGGGAGATGCACGACCAACAAATTGCGGTGCTGACGGTCCACCAAGGAGTGCCAAATCGACGCAATCCAGACGAAAATGAACGGGAAGCGGATAATATCAATATCCCTCCTGTCAACACCGACAATGGGGGTGGTCCCGCAGAAGATAATGCAAAAGAGGACCACGTCACCTCTCCCAGAAGCCACTCAAAGGCCGAGACGAGCGATGACAGGAAGATGAAGGACCTGGAGAGCAAAATCAACGCATTGATGAGTGCTCAAGAGGTAAAAAGATCCGGTATACCCTGTCCCTACCCGAGGGAGTGGGAATCGATCCCATATCCGGCAAAGTTTAATCTGATTAACTTTACGCCGTTTGATGGGAAGGGTTCCCCTACCCAACACTTAATCTATTTCAAGTCTCATTTAGGAATCATTTCCGAAAATGAGCCCCTCATGGTGCGGTCATTCGTCGGCACTCTTCGCGGAGCTGCCTTCGATTGGTATCGTCGTCTCAAGCCCGGAAGCATCAACGGCTGGGATGACATGGAAGATATGTTCCTAACAAATTTCTTTGATGATGACACTGAGGTTTCGATCGGCACGCTGTTTGACGAAAAGCAGAAGAACGACGAGACGGTCGAAGCCTTCGTAAAGAGGTTCCGGAACAAAGCAATGAATTGCAGGGATCCGGTCAGCGAGGATTTCATCCTCGAAACCTACCACAACAACTTGACGCTCGACATCCTTGAAGCCATGGGAATGGCGCCGCCAAAGACCTGGAAGGATCTGAAGGTGCGGGGAAAGCGAGCTGAGCGATTCCTCAAGAGGAAGAAGGCGGAGAGAGGGCAAATACCAAACAACACTCCGCAACAGAACTTTACCCCTAAGGGTAAAGGGAAGGCGCATGCAAATGCTGTGAATGCAAATCAAGTATTTGAAGTGCAAGCACAGCCGCAACAGCCGCAACAACCGCCACAGCCGCAACAGCAGCAACAGAGGGCGCCTCAACAATCCAGGTGGCAACAACAGCCCCAGAAGCAAAAGGTTAGGGAGCCGAGATTCCCAAAGGTCTACTCATTCAAAGAGGATGAAATCCCGGGTATTTTCAAATACCTCGTGGAGAACAACAAGATCAAGCTGCCGTCGATTCAGGATCAAGAAGATGCCAAGAGGGTCAACGATCCGAAATACTGCGCATTCCATCGAGCGGTGCACCATCCTACCAAGGTATGCTACGCTCTCAAAGATAAGATTCAGGCCCTAATCAATGTTGGGGTTATCACTATGAAGCAGCCCAAGGAGAAGAAGGTGGGTGCAAATACCGTATCCATTAGCTTTGGATCTGTTCCCTCGAGTTGGTTCCAACACGAGTCGGTGATCAAAGCGGCGGTGAAGACGGTGAATGATGATCCGCACCAACAGCGTCGGAAAGGGCTTGTGCCACACACAGCCCCAAATGGCGAGATCTTGTGGGTTCATCCGGACTTGATCGCAGATGAACAGTGGGCCACGACCTCTTCCACAAAGAACAAGAAGAAGTCGAAGAGGAAGGGCAAATCTTGTCACGGAGCTTCTGCTATACCGGGGGTGGATGACGACAGAATTCCGACCTTCTCGCTCTCTGAAGACGAGCAAGAAACTTTTGCAACCCGAAGTGGGAATGAGTATCATTTCAAGTATCCGGATGCTACCGAGCAGTTGGATACCAAAACCCCACCTTCCAAGACATTGGCGGAGTTGGGAATTTCAGCAATTCCCCCAACACCTGCAGTTGCAGTCCAGCAGAAGGAGAAAGGGAAAGAGCCTGTACGTCAAGAAGCTCAGAACCCAAGGCAGTCTCGATTCAATCATCTGATTGGGCGAGACAAACCGGGGAATACAAGCTCTTCGCCCCATTTTGATATCATGGCGCAATTGGCCAATATCCCGGCTAGGATAACTCTCTACGAGTTATTGCGTCTTTCGAAGGATACACGGAAAGCACTACAAGAAGCCTTGAGTGATTCCGAAGCCTTCTTAACTCGAATCAAGCCATCTTCCGAAGAACCAGAGTCATCAGCCCAATAATGCAACCTGGCGGCGCATCACTTCCCCTGCATCTCTTTCACCAAAGAAGACATGCAGACAAAGAACTCGAAGCATGATAGGCCCTTGTATTTCACCGGGCATATTGGCTCCAGCGTTGTCAACCGGATCCAAGTCGATCCGGGTTCCGCTGTTAGCATCATGCCATTCCGATTGATGCATCATCTCGGAATCCCGACTAGCAAATTAGCTTCCACTGGCACGACGATTTATGGATTCAACACCAGCGGGTCCAAACCCTTGGGGAAGATCCGAATCAAATGCCAGATTGGGGATTTGAAGTCGGAAGTTACATGCTATGTGATTGACGCGGAAACATCCTATAACTTACTGTTGGGTCGACCTTGGATCCACGGTAACCTTATAGTCCCGTCAACTCTGCATCAATGCCTCAAATATGTGGGCACAGATAATGAAGTTAAGACGGTGGTCGCGGATAAGCAACCGTTCAAGGGATTGGAGAATTACTTCACCGATTCCCTTTTATACGGTGCTGAATCCGATACTGAACCATCGGCCCAAGGAACGGACAGCGGAGATGAAGCTGATACCGAACCGGGGTTTGATTATGATGGCGGTTTTGTTTTAAATGACATTGTACCCATTGTAATCAATCTTGACGATGATGAATCATCGGAAGATAGTTGTAATTGGCAACTCGCCGAAGAACTATCAATAAACGATGATTTAGAGTACTCGACGGGTCTCGATGATATCACTAACGAACTCTATGCTAACCCTGATTTGTATATGCCTCTTCAATCATTTTGTTTGACGAAGAAGCAGGTACACGACCCTTGCGGAACAACGCTTATCATCCCCGCAGGGATTGGGGGTGGAAAGGAGGTCATCTACGGCAAAGGAAGAGCATCTCCGATACCCGACCACTTCATGGAAGAGGAAGACGACAATGATAAACCGGCCCGTCATCTATCCAGATACGATGCGAAAGCGCGCAACATGATGGAAAGGCACGGGTATGACTTCAAGATCGGGGAGGGTCTTTTCTTTGGTCGAGGTCCACGGGTTCCACCCCGGATGGCCTATGTACCGAAGGGAAAACCCGATGATTATTATCGCCACGAAAGAGGTTTAGGCTATGTCTCATCAGATGATGAGTGTGGCTGGAAAATCATCGACCAAATTGCTAACAATACTAGGAAGGGATATTCTTCCGACTCTTCGGGTTGGGATTCCGACGCTAGTCTTGGTGATGTGTTTAAGAAGCTAATGTCGAACATGGTCACGGTTGATCCAACGACAATAGAAGAAGATGACGAGATGCCAACATGGGAAGACCCGTGGGTTCATCACTTAAGCATGCAGTACGGTGATAGGTTCGAGCAAAGAGAGCCTCCCACCGAAGACCAAGTAGTCCAGGTGAATATGGGAACCGAGGAAAATCCAAAGCCGATATTCATTAGCGACAGTCTCCTACCTGAGGAGAAGGAGGAGTTAATTTCTCTTATCCGGGAGTATATCGACGTATTCGCCTGGAATTATGAAGACATGCCAGGTCTCGATCCAAATGTAGCGGTGCATCGTCTCAACATTAAGCCGGATGTCAAACCAGTCAAACAACAACAAAGACGGTTTCGTCCACAAATGATGGAGGCGATCGAAGCTGAGGTTAAAAAGCTCATCGACTCAGGATTCATTCGGGAGGAGCAACATCCCGAGTGGCTTGCCAATATTGTCCCGGTCCTTAAGAAGAACGGGAAGATCAGGATATGCATCGACTTCAGAGATCTCAATACAGCCTGTCCAAAAGATGATTTTTCTCTCCCCATCACGGATGTTATCATTGACAACACGTGTGGGTTTGAGAGGATGTCCTTTATGGACGGTTTCTCTGGTTACAACCAGATAAAGATGCATCCAGATGATGAGAAGCACACTGCATTTAGAACGCCTCTCGGCGTATTCTGCTACACAGTCATGCCCTTCGGCTTGAAGAATGTAGGTGCTACATATCAGCGAGCTATGTCGAAGATCTTTCAGGAACATCTCCGAAAGACGGTCGAGTGCTACGTGGACGATCTGGTCGTGAAAAGTCGTGATAAGAATGATCACATTAAAGACTTGAAGACCATGTTCGACTTGATGCGGGCCCACCAGTTGAAGATGAACCCAACCAAGTCTTTCCTCGGAATGTCCAGTGGTAAATTCTTGGGATTCGTCGTCACCACCAAAGGTATTCACATTGATCCTGACAAAGTGAAGGCGATCAATGAATTACAACCTCCGAGAAATCTCAAAGAACTCAGAGGACTGCAAGGGCGATTGGCTTATATCCGTCGGTTTATCTCGAACCTTTCAGGGAAATGCCAACCGTTCTCTAGGCTCACAAAGAAGGGCGTGTCATTCATATGGGACGATGCTTGCCAAAAGGCATTCGAGAATATTAAAGAATATCTCTCGAAACCTCCCGTACTCGTTGCACCGAAATCGGGCAAACCGTTCTTGATTTATGTCAAGGCGACGAGCCACTCATTAAGTGCATTGATTGCACAAGATGACGATAACGGTCACGAGCAAGCAGTATATTACTTAAGCCGAACCATGGTAGGCGCTGAATCTCGATATCCTATGATTGAGAGAGAATGCCTGGCTCTAGTGTTCGCCATCCAAAAGATGCGGCATTACTTGGTCGGACAGACCATATATGTCATCTCCAAAGTTAACCCGGTCCGAGTGTTCATGACTCAACCGGCTTCCATGAGCTGGCGATTAGCGAAGTGGGCTTTACTCTTGTCCCAATACGATCTGCACTTCAAACAGCAGAAGTCAGTAAAAGGACAGGCTATCTGTGATCTCTTGGCAGCTAATCCAACTACGGACACCGCCAAGATGTACGACGACCTACCTGATGAAACCCACGAAGTCAACGCAACTTCGCACCAACAAGTTTGGCGTTTGTACTTCGACGGCGCTTCACGAGCAGCTAATGCCACAAGTACTCCTGGATGTTCTAAGGTCTCATCCGGAGTGGGAGTGGTCTTAGTTTCCCCAGGAAACCATGTGATGCCTTGAGCCTACTCATTAACCGAGCCATGCTCGAATAATGTGGCAGAGTATAATGCGCTGATTATAGGGCTCAATTTCGCCAAAGAGCTGGGGGTTGAGTATCTCGAAGCTTTTGGTGATTCTCAACTGATAGTCAAACAAGTCCAAGGGGAATACGAAGTCCGAAGTCAGGATTTAATTCCTTACCACAAGATGGCGGTAGAGCTAGCGGAATCATTTGAAGGATTCTTCATCGAGCACGTTCCGCGGTTGCAAAACACCTACGCGGATGCATTAGCAGCTTTAGCCGTATCCTTGGCACAGCCACCCGGGACAGAACAATTTGTCACGGTAAGAACCCACTAACTCTTAGTGCCACTTTATGATAAAAATGGCAGGGAGGAGGAAGTTCAGGAGGTGCACACAACTCAGGCTGAATTCGAACCCCGAGATTGGCGTTTCCCCATCATCGACTACGTCTTGTATGGAATCTTGCCCGAAGACGTGAAAGAAAGAGAGTCAATCAGACGAAGAGCTCCAAGATTCTACTATAATATAGAGAATCGAACGCTATACCGCAGGGGGTATGATGGCATGCTGCTGCGTTGCTTATCGACCAAAGAAGCTCAAGAGGTCCTTAGGGAGGCACATGAAGGAGAGTGTGGCGCACACCAACCTGGTCCCAAGCTTTATGATCGCATCAGAAGAATGGGGTATTTTTGGCCCTTCATGATGCATGAGGCAATCGTATACGCCCGGAAGTGTCACGCATGTCAAGTGCATGCGAATTATATGCACCAACCTCCGGAGCATCTGCATCCTTCGGTTACGTCATGGCCGTTCGAGACTTGGGGAATGGATATTGTTGGTCCTATAAACCCCCCATCAGTCAAAGGCGACCGGTTCATCCTGGCAATCACCGATTACTTCTCCAAATGGGCTGAAGCAGTTCCACTCAGAGAAGTTAAGACGAGCAACGTCATTGCATTCATCAAGCACCATATCATCTACAGGCATGGTGTTCCAAGGCGAATCATACATGACAACGGTCCTTAATTTATCAGCAACGCCTTCATAAGGTTCTGCGAAAAGTTCAAAATTCAGGACATCTCGTCAACAGCCTATAATCCCACAGCAAACGGGTTAGCTGAAGCCTTCAACAAGACTATCATAAAGCTCTTGTCAAAGCTCGTGAAAAATAACAAGCGAGATTGGGATGATAAGCTCGGCGCAGCTCTATGGGCCTATCGTACCATGGTGCGTACACCAACCGGCGCAACCCCGTATTCATTGGTATACGGATGTGAAGCCGTTCTCCCTTTGGAAATCCAAATTCCATCTCTTCGGATCGCTCTTGCAACCCAGATGACGACCGAAGAACAACATCAGAAACGCCTCGAAGAACTCGAGATGCTCGATGAAAAGCGCCTGGAAGCTCAGCAGCATATTGAGTTTTACCAAGCCAGAATTTCTCGAGCCTTCGACAAAAAAGTTCGACAAAGGAGTTTTAAGGAAGGGGATTTGGTCTTGACTGAAAGACGTCATATGATCCTTAACTCCAAGAAGAAAGGCAAATTTGAACCCAAATGGGAAGGACCGTTCGTAGTGGAAACAGTCTACTCGAACGGCGCCTATCGCCTAGTCACCAAAGATGGTGACCGGCTCATGATGCCAATAAATGGCAAATTTCTGAAAAGATACTATCCTTAGTATCTTCTGAGAAAGAATTAAGGTACCGGGAAGTTCCCGGAAGAATACCACATCGGGGTATTCTTAGGGATAACCCGGTCGCTGATGAATAAGAAATCAATGTTCGAATTCCGAATATTCTTGTTTGTCAGAATCTAACTCTCACAAGCACTCTTTTGCTGAGATGAGATCTAATCATTCGATGGATTGATCTTCCCTCACGAAACTTTCAGTGGTGCTTGATGATTCATAGTCTCCACCACACAATTCCCACTTGGTCAAACCTTACTACAGTTAGGACCAAAGCCAAATTCCCCTCTCGATTCGTCCAATGAACGAGAGGTCCACAAATCGGGTGATCAAACCTTCTTTCGGTTATGATCGTTCTCAAACTTCCCACTTGGTCAAACCTTACTACAGTTAGGACCATAACCAAAATCCCCTCTCGATTCCTCCAATGAACGAGAGGCCCACTTTCAAATCGAGTAACCAAACCTTACGACAGTTAGGGTTATCCGAATCTTTTCGATTCTCGGAGTGGAGATCCCACTCCTAGTTTCACCTGTCGGATTCTGGGGGTGGAGATCCCACCCCGAGTTTCCTTTCCTGCTGAAGATAGAATATAAAATTCTTCCTCTTCAGGTTCAAATGACCAAACCTTATGACAGTTAGGGTCGTTTGAACTTTTCGATCCAAATGACCAAACCTTATGACAGTTAGGGTCGTTTGAACTTTTCAATTCTTGGAGTGGAGATCCCACTCCTAGTTTCACCTTTCGGATTCTGGGGGTGGAGATCCCACCCCGAGGTTCCTTTTCCACTGAAGATAGAATATAAAATTCTTCCTCTTCAGCAATGGGAGATAGAATATAAAATTCTTCCTCTCCCGTTGAGCCTCCTTTCCAATTGAAGATAGAATATAAAATTCTTCCTCTTCAATGCTGGGAGATAGAATATAAAATTCTTCCTCTCCCATTGTTCCCCTGTCTTTGCTTTCAGAAAAGACAAGGATGAAGTCAACGCCTAACACGCGTTGCCGGGTAGTCTTTCCCGTGAGAAAG